>JAODAL010054489.1:0-24596 GCA_025379985.1 Phyllomedusa bahiana
ATTTACAAGGGGGGAAAACCCTTGACCCGATGTAAGGGTTTTTCCGAGAACATGGGGTATGGAGCACAGACAGAGAACCCCAAAATACAGAGACCATTTTTCCCCCAACGTTGATAAAAGAAAAAAGAAGGGCCAAAGATAAAGGGGAACCCTGGGTTAAAAAGGAGCGTTAAAACCCCCTTATTTCCCCAAATGGGAAACTCAATTTGGGCCACACTCATACGGAGGGGGGAAGCCTACCCAGGGATTTACTGTTTTACAAGAAGGCTGGAGTTTTTCACCTTCCGATTCCCCCCCTTCTGCTTCAGCACGAACCCGTTTTTCGTTGCTGCGTTTACAGGGGGATTTAAAAACCCGCGGGGGTTAATAGATGACGGAAAGCCACCTGGGCTTTTCCCCCGCACCCACGTAACTCCGGGCCCTTTGGGGCATGCTGGGCCCCGGAAAAGTAAATCCAAAAAGGGCCAGTGAAACTAAAAAAGGTTTTGAAAAGACTCCTTTTTTTTTCCGGGACTTTTTTTAAAATTTTGGGGGCATGCGGGGTTTTTGGGGGGCATGCTGTGGGGCCCCGGACAGGTTAAAAGTCAATGTCCAGTGAAACTAAAATTGGGGGTTGAAAACTCCTTTTTTTCCCGGGACTTTTAAATGTGGGGGTTTATGCAGGTTTGGGCTCATGCGTGGCCCAGGGCAGGTAAGTCAATGTCCGTGAAACCCAAAATGGGGGTTGAAAGACCCCCTTTTTTCCCCCGGGACTTTTTTAAAATGGTTGGGGGGGCATGGGAGTTTTTGGGGGCCCTGCTGTGCCCAGGACAGGGAAAAATCAAATGTCCATTTAAACTTTAAAAAGGGGGGTTGAAAGACTCCTTTTTTTCCGGCACCCCTTTTTTAAATGGGGGGTCATGCAGGGTTTTGGGCTCCATGCCCGTGGCCCCGGACAGGTGAAGTTTAATTTTCCAGGGGAAACTAAAAAAAAGGGGGGGTTTAAAGACTCCTTTTTTTTTCCGGGGACTTTTTAATTTGGGGGGGTGGGTGCAAAGGTTTTGAAGGGTCAGGCTGTGGTACAACAGGGAAAATAAATTTGGCTGTGACCTTAAATTTTTTTTTGGTGACTTTTAAAAAAACCTAAAAAATTTTTGTTGCCTAAGATTAAAGGAAATTAAACCATTTGACCCGTTTTTGGATTGGGTTTAATTTTAAACTTCTTTCCCGCCTTGTTTTGGGGTTAATAAAGAAAGGTGTTGGTTTCTCTCCCATAACCTTTAAAGGGAATCCCCTCATAATCGATGCTCACTAACGAAAAACCTTATCGATAAGCGGCCGACTAACGACTATCGATCGATCTCGATAGCACGCAATCGCTCATACTAATCTTGATGAAAGTCAAAGCTATCATCACATTATCTGGGGAAAGCAGATGCGTTTGTCTGTAATGACTCCTCCGAGCTGTGCTGTCTCTAGTCCGCTTAGATATGACGCTGGCTCCTGCTGGGGCAGACAACACCCTCAATGGCTGGCCACGAGCTCGGGGCCATTCATCCCTATTTTTGATACCCAGAACAGTCGTTGGATCCGAACACCATCCAAAAACATCGACTATTTGCGACGCAGATAGTCGTGCAACCATAACTTAAGCTGGTCTCTGTGTTATGTATGTGTTTCCCTGCATTACATGCGTTGGTGAGATGGTAAAACTAAGATTACAGAGGTCACCCATTAGAGTTTCTGCCACATTGCCTGCTGCTCGCCTACTCTATGGCTACTTGGCGCACTACTGCTGTCACTCCCTGACTTGTTCCACCATGACATTTGCTAGAACGTAAGCAGATGAAACCGTTTGTCTCCAGTTGATCAATACAAGTCTCCATATCCTGCATTTACTCTCTTATTTGGTGGTGGGAACGAAAGTGATCAGTTTTGTTTTGTACCGGGGATCGAGGAGGGTGGCACCCAGTAACTGTTGTTCCATTTTGATGGTCTTAATGCGATGATCATGTTATGTGAGGAAATGTCATCCAAGCACTCATGTGAAAGATGTAGCCATATTTCCCAAGCTCTGGTCCGAGGGGCCCTAGCAAACTGATCACCTCATCTTCCTCCTCACCTCAAATCGCGCCAACCTCCTTCCAAGGCAGGGGACATCGGTAACGTCCCGGTGTCCAGGAAAACCTCATCCTCCTCCTCCTCCGCTCCCTTTACAAAACGCTAATCGCCCTCAAAAAAGATCAAAATAAATAACGTACCCATATTTGGTATCGCCGCTTGCGTAACGCCACACCCTATAAATCTGTCACATTACATAACCCGTATGGTGAACGCCGTAAAAAACAAAAACAAAAAACAAAAAACTCAGTCCACAGAATTGCGATTTTTTGTACATCCTGCAGCACATAAAATGGAACTCTCTCTCTCTCTAGCGATCAAAATCATATAGACGCCAATGGTTGAACTATTAAAACTTCAGTGCATCCGCAAAAAAAAGTCCATTCACGTCTCTTGTATACAGAAAAATAAAAAAAGTTATGGCTCTCGAAGACAGCGATACATAAATATTATTTATAAATAATAAACACTTTTTTTTTTTTTTAAAGTGCTCAAAATTATAAAAACATAAAAATAGGGAATCGCCGAATCTATTGACCCAGAGAGTAAAGCTAACTGGTCCAAGTATACTGCACGGTGAGCGCTGATAAAAATAAAAATAAAAAACTACTAGAATGCAGTATTTTTCTTCACCACTTACCTTCCAAAACACGGATTTAAAACCGATCAAAAAGTCTTGTCCCCCAAAAAATGATACAATAAACACATCAACTCTTCCCGCAAACAACAAGCCCGACACAGCTCCGTACACAGAAAATAAAAAAGTCTGGCTCTCAGACTATGGCATGCATAAAACGTGTTATCCTTTTCCGAATAAAAGTGTTTTATTGTGTAAAAGGCAGTAAAGAATAAAAAAATTATACAAATTGGTATCGCTTATAATCGTATCGACCTGCTGAGTAAACAATTATTGTCAGTTATACTGCACGGGAACGCTGGTTAACAATAAAAATAAAAAACACTACGGAAATGCTGTTATTTTGTTCAAAAATGCCTCACAAAAACCTTAATAAAAAGTGATCAAAGCTAGGCATTATGCCCCCCATATGGTACTAATAAAAACGTCACTCATCCCCACAAAAAAAAAGCCCGAATCAGCATCCATATACAGAAATGAACGTTATGGCTATCAGAACAAAAAACACAATTTTTATAGACCTATTTCTATTGTGATAAAAATTAAATAAAAACATAAAAAAAAACTATAAAAAATCTATACCATTAGCAAATTGTAACGACCCCCATAGTAAAGATATCCTGTCATTGATACTGCACGGCGAGCGCTAGTAAAATTGAAGCCCAAAAAACAATGGCGGAATTGCGTTTCCCCCAATCTCATAGCCTCAATGCAAAAAAAAACAAATTTGATAACACCTGTGCCCCCAAAATGTACAATACACCCCTAGATGATTTCTATGAGGCATGCTGTAATCCAAAATGGGTTACTTCTGGAATGTTTCACCTGTTCTGTACTTGGGGGCTTTGTAAATGCCACATGGCCCCACCAACATCTGCTTCCAAAAGCCAACAGCCTCCCCTCCCTTTATACCCCCTGCCATGCGCCCAAAACAGCAGATTACACCCACATGTAGGGTATAGCCGAACTTGGAAGAAATTGCGTAACAAGGTTTTGGGTGATTTTACCATGATTCCTTGTAAAAATTAAACATTTTCAGCTAAAATTCTAGCAAGATTATTGGAAAAAATAATTTTTAAATTTTCACCCACCTAACGCTAAAAAGAGTTTTGTGACACACCTGTGGGTCAATATGCTCACTACACCTGGAATATTCCTTAAGGTGTTAGTTTCCAATATGGGGAATTTTTTTAAGGGGAGTTTTATTAAGTTTTAGCACCATTAGGGTGTCCGCAAACCTTGAAATGGCCCCTAAATAAAATGTAATGAAAATGAGACCCACAGAGTCCAGTAGGTGCTCCTCCTTTCTGTGGGGTTGTGGTTGAGTGCCAAATAATGCACTAGGGCCACATATGGGATATCTCTGAAAACGGCAGAATCTGGGGGAATTAATATTAAGTGTATTTCCCTGATCACATTACCGTATTCTCGTGAACAATGTATAAATATTGAAAATCTGCAGAAAAAGTGAAATTTTCTGAAATTTCACTTCCACTTTGCATTAATTTCCTGAGAAACACTTATGGGTTTATTAAACTTCCTAAATGCGGTTTTGTATACTGAAGGGTGTATTTTTCTTAGATGAGTCATTTATGGGGGTATCTAACATACAGGCCATCAAAATCACATTAGGAACTGGACTGGTTCTCTAAAAAAATGTATATTGCAAATTTAGTTGAAAATTTGAAAATTACAACTAAATTTCTAAGCCCCCTAATGTCGGAAAAAAAAAAAGACACTCTCTTAAAAAAATGATGCCAAACTACAGCAGACAGGGGTTAATGCTAGTTATAACTATTTTGGAGTTGAATAACTATCTGTCTTACATGCAGAAATTTCTTGAAGTTTAAAAATTGGTAAATTATCAAATTTTTCACGATTTTTTGATATATTTCACAATAAACTAGCATTTTTTGGACCAAAATTCTTACTATCTTAAAGCACTATGTGTCCACGAGAAGACAATCTCTGAATCACATGAGAGGTAAAGTGTCAAAAAGTTATTCTACATATAATGACCACATGACAGATTTCAAAAATGGGGCTCTGTCAGAGAGGCCAAAACTGGCTCCGGCGGTAAGGGGTTAAACACAGACACACTACACACTAGGGGTGGGTTCACATGACAGTTTTTCGGCACTAACAGTGTCATTTGCTTGTTGGAAATTGGGCGCTTGCAAACGCAGAATTTCGATGAGCAAACGACCCAGACTGCCTGAGGCAGATTTCTCCCTCCTATCCATTAGTGCTGTTAGTGCATAAAACACCTCGAAGAATTCTGTGTAGGTGCTGACAGTATGCGTCGAAAATACTCAAGTAAAATCAGTGTCATCTAAACAACGACATTGATTTTACATAGGGTATAATGTAAATCAGTTTCCTG
The DNA here is from genome assembly GCA_025379985.1 of Phyllomedusa bahiana. NCBI lineage: Eukaryota > Metazoa > Chordata > Amphibia > Anura > Hylidae > Phyllomedusa > Phyllomedusa bahiana. The sequence goes on from JAODAL010054489.1 coordinate 5,121, forward strand.
TTGGATTGGACGTAGGTTCTGAGGCAGATCCAGCACTGAATCCACCCCAGAATCAGTATTTATATCTTCTGCATGAATGTATCCCTAAGGTATGTTCACAGGACATATAGCGGGACATACTGTGTTCTCTGCTTTATGCCATGTGTTTTAGAAGTACGTGTTGGCCAGTCCACACTTCCAAAATCCTGTGGGACCGGCCGCATTCACTTTCATTTTCCCCAGCGCGTAAATGCAGGGAAGATGTGATATGGTTAGACACATGGCTGTACAGTATATACACATCTCACATATACAGTACATACCCTACTCACATGCACGCACAACGCCTTGCACCCCTGTCCCCTGATTACCTGTGTCCTGTAGTCTGGTGCAGCTGGCATTCCGAAAGAGCTTCCCTTCTTCTCTGATGAGGGCGGAGCATACGGCAAGTGGTATACAATGGGAGGGAAAGATACAGCCCCAGATACAGAGTGTACTGACTCATTGACAGCAGGCTTTCTGATTGGTGAAGCAGCCTGCTACGCCTCTCTACCAATATCTACGCTGCTCCCACACTTACTGACACTTGAGGCTGCTACCTACTCTGTCCCCCCAAAGATGCACAGAAATTATAGGATGCCAAAGGGGTTTTTAAACAACTTTTTTCCTCCTCTTGCTCTTGTCTCACCCACTATTCTCATGCTTTTCCATATATATTTGATATAGAATTATTTATTGAAGGTGGCTTAAAAAGTGGGGGGACATCCCCCACCCAGACAAAAGTTGGTGGGGACCAGTCCCCCTCCGTACCCCCTAAATTTACACCTATGGGCATCAGTAACTGCGACCGAGCAGACAAAATCTTATCCTCTTTGGCCTCTTTTATTCTTTATCTCTAACATGCCCTCTGACCCCAACCGCATCTGTTATCAAAGAGGTCTTTCATAAATGGATTATCCACAGTGTGGGTCTCACTCGAGTTTGACCTTTTGGCTGCCTTCGTGTCATGTTGGACTGGTTTTGCCTAGACGATGATATGACGACATTTGTGGCCATGAATGGGAGGACGAGGAGGTAACTGTCTGCTGGATCAGCAGGATGCAATAATCACATGAAGAACAGATTGGCGCGCTGCTTCGTTATTACCAATAGATTCACTCAGGGCCCGTGACCTAGCTGAGAAATCAGCGCCCTGACTGATCCCTGCAACATACATATCCGCTGGACTTACGTGTTTGTTTTAGCCACACAGGAAGGAGCAACTTCTCTCTCATACCCTCTATTATACCTTCTGTCCTACACGCCCTCTTTGCTTCGCTTACCAACCTGATTTTCGCAATGGTTCGCACAAAAGATATAAAAAAATATTAAGAATGGGATGGAAGAGTTTTTTTTTTTTTTTTTTTTCTTTTTTTTTTTATTTTTTTTTTTTTTTTTTATTGACAGTCTCTATATATTAAAAGACGGCAAATCACAGCTATTCTTAAAATTACCCTCTAATTTCCTACACCAACTAGGATAAGCGACTGAAAATGTTTCCTAGCGATACCTGTGGAAATGGCGTCTGGTTTGAAGAACCAAGACTAAATCAACAGTGTTATTCTTCCATCAGTCCCCAGCGATTTACAATCTGCCCCAGTAGTCTACTAGGAATTGGATAGTTTTCAACAAAATATCATACAAGTGCGCTATCTACGCCAAACTGAGATTCGACGAGCGCAATAAAACTATTCAGAAGTTGCTTTTTTTGCAGCAATGACAAACGAGAACAGTTGCTAGAAAATTTTTGTCATACAACGTGGCTATTTGAAAAAAACTAGGCCGCACCATCGTGCAATACACTATTTAAAAGTTATAAGGATAACAAATGTGTGTTTTTTTGCACCAATAAATACACCAACAGTAAACTACAGAAATTTCCCAGTATGCCAAACTTAAGTAGAAGTGGCTATTTTGAAAAAAACTGGGTGAACTAAAGTGCAATACACTAGTTAAATGTTATACGGATTATAAAAGGTGGTTTTTGCACCTATGAAATACAGCAGCAATTACTAGCAAATTTCTGTATCGTAATATAAGTACAAGATGGGTCTTTGAACAAAAATGGCCTTCACCAAAGTGAAAAACATGTAACTAAATTGTGTACGGATAATTAAAGGTGGTTTTTGCACCAATGAAATACAACAGCAATAACTAGCAAATTTCTGTATCCTAATGTAAGTACAAGGTGGGTCTTTGAACAAAAATGGCCTGCGCCAAAGTGAAAAACACCTAATTAAATTGTGTACAGATAATAAAAGGTGGTTTTTGCACCTATGAAATACAACAGCAGTTACTAGATAATTTCTGTATTACAAGGTGGGTCTTTGAACAAAACCGGGCTGCACAAAATAAAAGGTACTATTTCACCTCAGGTGCGAGGTGTGCTGGCCAAAAAACTGGTAAAAAAAAAAAGCCATTTCAATGTAGGTTCAAAGCAGAGTCTGGGCTGCACAATATACACTCTCCTTTCAAAAGCCTGCCTGTCTGTGTTCGCCCCCCCACCTTTAGAAGAATGCCAACCCTTAATCCTGGCCTCCAGAAGCCCACGAAGCCTTTGATTGCCTAAAATCAGCATTCGCTTCAGCTCCTGTTCTGTCTCGCCCGGACCCGCAGCTTCCTTTTGTCCTAGAAGTGGACGCCTCCTCAGTAGGTGCAGGCGGTGTCCTCCTTCAGAAGTCCTCCTCTGGGAGACTGCGTACTTGTGGCTTCTTTTCCAAAACCTTCACCCCAGCCGAAAAAAATTACACAATCGGTGATCGCGAACTACTGGCCATTAAGTTGGCCCTAGAAGAATGGCGGTACTTGCTGGAGGGGGGCTCGCCACCCCATCACTATCTTCACCGATCATAAAAATCTTCTTTATCTTCAGTCTGCTCAATGACTGAATCCTCGACAAACCAGGTGGTCGCTCTTTTTCGCCCGCTTTGATTTTTGCCTTCACTTTCGGCTAGCTGGGAAGAACGTCAAAGCGGACGCCCTCTCTAGATCCTCGGACACAGCGGGCATGGAGCCGCCTCTGCAGCACATAATTCCTCCAGTACGTCTCCTCACGGCGGCCCCCGTGGACCTTCTACCTCCTGGGAAGACCTACGTACGCCCTGCCATGTGGCCTCGAATCCTGAAGTGGGGACATTCCTCACGAACATTTTTGTCATCCTGGAGTCCACAAGTCCCTGCAATTAATCTCTCATTACTATTGGTGGCCCACCCTCGCTCAAGATGTTAGAGACTTTGTCCTGGCCTGTACCTCCTGCGCCCGTAATAAAGTCCCTCGTCTCATACTCGCGGGTCTGCTTCAGCCTCTCCCGGTGCCTGAAAGACCTTGGTTCCATGTAGCCATGGACTTTGTTACTGACCTCCCGGCCTCCTCTGGAAACACGGTCATTTGGGTGGGGACTGATAGATTCTCAAAGATGGCTCACTTTGTTCCTCTGCCCGGGTTACCCTCTGCCCCCCAGCTGGCCCAGCACTTCTTTCACCACATTTTTCGGCTACATGGTCTCCCATTGCATATCGTCTCGGATAGGGGGGTCCAGTTTGTGTCGAGATTCTGGCGGGCTCTATGTGGTCAGTTGCAGGTTCAGCTAGACTTCTCTTCTGCATACCACCCTCAAACTAACGGGCAGGTAGAGAGGGTTAACCAAGTTTTAGGTACCTACCTACGACATTGTGTATCCGCCCGTCAGGATAACTGGTCTGACCTCCTCCCCTGGGCGGAATTCTCGTATAATTCCCTAGACTCGGAATCCGTTAGAGCCTCTCCTTTTTTTGTTGTGTTTGGGCTACATCCCCGCCCGCCTCTCCCTCTGGCTACCTCGTGTCACGTTCCTTCTACGGGCCTCCGGTCGCACCAAGGTCCAGGCTGACAGGTACTGTAGACCTCCGCCCCTATTTAAGCCTGGTGATAGAGTTTGGTTGTCCACCAAATATATTCGTTTCAAGGTGCCCAGTTATAAGTTAGGTCCTATGTATTTGGGCCCTTTTGCTGTACTTCGGCAACTGAACCCGGAGTCCTACAAGCTCCGCTTGCCTCCTACTCTGCATATCCTGAACGCCTTCCATGTTTCTCTCCTCAAACCTGTGGTGCTGAACCGCTTCTCTCGTGGATCTGTCTCGCCTTCTCCTGTGGCCAACTCTGATAACATCTTTGAGGTCAAGGAGGTGCTGGCGTAAAAAACAGTGAGCGGGAAGCGGTTCTTTCTGATTGACTGGAAGGGGTTCGGGCCGGAGCCCAATCTGACCTCCTCTCTAAATTCTGAAAAAAGAGGGGGAGACCTAAAGGGGGGTACTGTCATGGGGGCTGGCGCGGGTGCCGTCGCCCCCCGCGGCCATCCCCCTGCCCGCATGGGGTCCGGCGCGGGTGCCGTGGCCGCCCGCGACCATCCCCCTGTTGCCTGGGCTCCGGCGCCACTTCACTTACCTTTCCACGCTCCTGTGCTCTCTGCTCCTTTCGGTTCCAGCCGCTGCGTGCGTAAACGCTGCTTAGGGCGCGCAAACGTTGGTCTGGATATAAAGGGCCAGGGCGCCGGTAATTTGTCAGTTGCCGGCCGCTGGTCCTATATATGGTATACGCCTCCTACACTCTCTGCCAGATTGTTGGTGTGCGTTCAGTGTCTTTAGAGAGTGTTGGAATTCTGTATTGATCATCCGTGTACCAGTCCATTCCGTTACGTTTCCTGACTTTGCCTGTTTGCCGCCTGCCCTGACCGTCTGCCTGTCTCTGACCACGAACCTCTGCTGCCCATCCTGACCTCCTGCCTGTCCCCAACTACGTCTCTGGATTACGATTCTGTACCACGCATTACCCCGGCCACCATCGCAAGCAAGTCACATCAGGGGTAGCAACCTGGTAGCCTCACGCCGCAGCAAGTCCATCCCGCTTTGCTGCGGGCTCTGGTGAATACCGGGGGCTACTCAGACTCCGCTCCCTGGTGTGGCTTAACTATCATCGCTTGCGGTGGTCCAGCGTATCCACCAATTCCTTACAGCCAGAAGAGCAAAGTACTTTTCTGTGATGGACTGCACGAAGGATTAAAGTCATACAAAGCAGCTATCCTGAACATTAAGATATGTTAATATTGATGATGAACGTGTTGAAATAAGTGAACACTTCTTTGGCTATCATCCTGTGAGTGATACATCTGGCAAAGGTCTTGCTAACCTCCTATAAGAGAAAATGTCAAAATGTGGCCTAGATATGAACAATTGTCGAGGGCAAGGTTATGATAATGGTGCCATCATGATTGGCATGAACAAAGGAGTGCAGTCAAGGATCTTAGAGCAAAATCGTCGGGCATTTTTTAACCTATGTGGTTGCCATAGTTTAAATTTAGCTGTAGGTGATGCTGCAAAGTCCTGTATAAGATCCGTTAATCTTTTTGATGTTTTGCAGAGACTTTTTAATCCATTTGCCTCATCCTCCAAATGGTGGTGTATTATAAGTGACCATGTCAAGCACCATGTCAAGAAAGTGTGTGCTACACTTTGGGAGTGCCGAGTTGAGAGCTTGAAAGCAGTATGTTATCAGTATAGTGAAATTCATGAGGTTCTCTTAGATATTGAACAAAATATTGATGACTCCACTCTTGCTTCAGAAGCAAAATCTCTTTTGTTAATGTTAGAAGACTTCAGATTTCTTGTCACTCTTATCATTTGGTATGATCTTTTGTTTCAAGTACATATTGTAAGCAAATCCATGCAGTTCATAGATATGGAGCTAACCTAATGCAACAATTTGCTCAAAAATTGTACTACTTTTGCTAAATATCAAGATTCTAGCTCTAAATTTGGCCTTTTATTTATTGTAAATTTGGGTTCAATTGCCAAATAAGAAAATGATTGTTAGACTATGAAAGTCAGGATGAACCGGCTACAGATACAGAGCAACATTTTAAGATATCTGTTTTCTATCCTTGGATAGACCACATGGCTACATCACTGGAAGGACGTTTCTTTCTGTTGTCAAACCATAATGAATTATGGGGCTTTCTGTAGAATATAAAGGATTTGCCAGAAAAAGAAAAACGTAAAGATATGTGTAAAAGGTTGGAAGAAGTTTTAAGCCATTTTCCAGAGGCAGACAAACCACAGTGTGATATATTGATGGGAATCAGTTATTTGAAGAACTAAAATATATTCAGCCAATGATTCCCAAACCTTCTATCACACCTCTGGAGGTTTTGCAACACATCAGTTGCAACTGTTCACTTGACCTTTTCCAAAATGTATGGATTGCAATGCAAATTTTGCTGACTATTCCCATTACAGTTGCAAGTAGCGAGAGGAGTTTCAGCAAACTGAAAATGATAAAAACTTATCTACGTTCAATGATGACAGATGAGAGGTTAACATCACTGGCTATTTTATCAATAGAAAGTAAACAGGAAGAATTGCTTGACTATTCTTTTGTAGGTGTTAATGCTTTTGTAGGTGTTAAATCAAGAAAAGTGGATTTTTCTTAAATCCTTATTTACCGTTTCTGTTGAAACGTTACCCGAATCCATGGATGAAAATTATTTGGCTACGAGTGCCATGCCAAAGCAATTCTAATTGTTAACTTTTCCTTTTTGTTCTGTGTAAACTAAAGAAAAAAACACACAAATAATAATAAAAGAAGCACTTTGTTTTGGATGTCTATGTTATTTTTTATTTTTTTGGGGAGGGCGAAAAATTTTCACCTCGCCGTGAGTGCTTTTTGACCTAGGAACAGCCCTGTTTTGACTGAGGTATCACAGGTTCTAACTATTTATACATTATTTGAAGTGGTGAAAAAAAGGATGATGTATTTTCACTATGCAAATAAATAAAAACAAACATGTTGCGATATCTGGCCTAATACCTTATTTATGAGTGCTGTAAGCGTTCACTCATGTTCGGCCGCCATCTTGGACCAGCCTGGGGGACACTTTAGCTCTGGGATTGCCGTCTTTTCGTAAGACAGTCACTGGCATCTAATACACAGGTCACTCTCAAGCCTGGGGAAGAACCCAGGACACTCTCCTGGCTACGCGCCTGCACACGTCCAACACCGACTGTGAGCCACACTCCCCCTTGGTATACTGAAGTTACAGGCTTTTTAACAGGCCTTCAAGACCTAAAATCCTGAATTGTATGAGCAGGTCTCCTAATTATCACCTGTGTCATTAACTAATGGTTACCCTTGCCAAACTGCTGGCTTACCTCACAGACAGCCATCCACTTGGTAACCCATACCTTGGAACTCAGCTGCTCCAGTACACTTAGTGGCAGTGAAATGCGACCTTCCACCTGTTGCCCAGGGTAATCTCTCTCCTACATCCTCAGATGCCAAGACCAGAGAGTCCATACCCCGATCCACCGCAGGTTACCAGCACTCACTCATGCTATATTGGGCAACTGCCAGGTCACAGTCATTCCCTTTTCCCAACCCAATAGAGCTGGAGCTTGTCCTTGCAATACCGTACATCTCAGTGACTATTCTATGAGCATCTCTGCCACTCACTATTGGTAGCAGCACCTTCCTTCCATCTGTTTGACTATTCACTAATAAAGACCAATCAGTGCATTCACCATAACCATGGAACATTTCCATACACTTTTCCTCACTGATGGTCTCCTTGTCTGCAGCACCACCATGAGGCCTAGACTTCTCTCCACTACAAGACCCTTGGTCCCCACCTACCATCACATGGGTATTGCCACCAATCACATGTATTTGACCTATGTTCCCCCTCTCAGCAGGTTTACTTTCCCCTCTCAGCGGACATATAGCACACATGCTCTGTAACATTACAGACCTCGCTGCATTGTATGCCATAGACCTGAGGTGCAGCCTCTGTCACAAAACTAAATTCCATTAGACGCTCAGGCTAGGAAGAAAGAATTCCATTCCTAGGACCCTTTTCAAACCTCTCTGCACTGACCGTCTCCACAGCCGTGTCTTGACTTTCCCCTTGCTGTGGGATATAAACCTGCTCCTTACCATAGGGAACCTGGTCTTCCTTACTGCCTACCTCAGTCTTCACTTCAGGCATCTTACTACTATCTGTGAATTGCTTCAACTTCCTCTGCACCTCACTTGCTTGAGCACAGTCTAGCAGCTCACACTGTGGAGATTCTTCCTCAATAGGCGAACTCTCCTGCACCTGGCATGCTATAAGGCTCACCTAGTCCATTAGAACCAATACCGGACCCTTGTACATTGTCCACACCCTTTTCCATCTCAGAGTCTGTTATGTCTACGGTGCTGCTTGGGGACACATTTAATGACTGGACCCCAATCCCTTCACACCTAATAGCAGGGCAACCACCTTCACTATCTACCCTTTCCCTTTCATGCACCACACTTGCAGAGTGTATACCAGGCAACATATCTACCTCTTCTAGAGCCCTAGTAGCAGCAAACACTTGGTTGCTACTAGAGATCACATTAGTTTCATCAGAAATGAAAGCACTTTCCCCTCATGCTCATCACTTCCAGGACTCATAACTTAGACCCACTATCATCTAGAGGCAATGAGCTAGCCCCCTCCACTGCTATGGCTGCAGCGGCTAGTTCACACTGGGCCATGCCCTGAGCTATACTGAGATCTGTGATAGGGCCACTCTGTGGGTTACCACAAACCACAGGACCTACATTACCTGCACTACTTATGCTGTTGTCCACCACTACCACTAGAGGCGCATCTGCAACTTGCACGTTACGCTCACATTCACACAGTGCACTTGGGTCAATGTTAGACACATTTACTAACTGGAAACCAGACACTTCACAGACAACTGCCGGGCATTCATACTCATGACTTTTTACCACTGGAAGTGCAGAGGACCTTGTTGCTACCGGCAACCCCATTAGCTCCCCCAGAGATAGAAGTGGTCACATTACTCCGGTTTTCATCCCCCACAGGACACACATCCTCTGTAATACTCCCATGGCTGTTACCCACAACCTCTAGGAGCATAGTTGAGCTAGTTTGATCCACTGCTGGAGCTGTCATTTTTAACCCATTAACGACCTAAGACGTATGCATACGGCAGGTCGTTGGGGGTTCACGACCTGGACGTATGCATACGTCCTGAGGATCGCGCGAAACTCTAAGCAGAGTTCGCGTTAGCGATCGGCACGGGATGTCAGCTGTATATATAAGCTGACAACCCGCAGCGTTGGGCCCAACCCGGAGATTGTCCAGGAGGGGCGGTTACCCCCCCCCACCTTAATTTATCACGACCATCGGGTCGCAATAATAAAGGAGATCGCTGGAGGAGATAGCTCCTCCTGGTCTACTCGTGGCATATGGGGGCGACAGTAGTCATAAGAACCAGTGCATCCTATTGAATGAGAGATCTAAAGATCTCTCATTCAAATCCCCTATGGGGAAAAGTAAAAAAAATGGGAAAAAGTAAAAAATGGGAAAAATAAGTAAAACACGAAAAATAAAATAAAAAACACGTACACCGCCCTTTTCCCTGTTACTAAAGCCAATCGCCCCAAAAAAGATAACCAACTAAATATGTACCCATATTTGGTATCTCGCATGCGTAACGACCTGCCTATAAATCTGTCATGTTAATTTACCGTATGGTGAATGCCGTAAAAAAAAAATCACAGAAAAAAATCACGATTAAGTTTTTTTGTTCATCCCGCAGCAATAAAATGGAATATAAAAGTGATAAAAAAATCTCTCATAATGCCAACAATATGTTACCAATTAAAACATCATGTGTTCATTCCCGTAAAAAAATAAGTCCTTAGACAGGCTCTGTTACGGAAAATAATAATTAGTTATGGGTTCTCAGAAGATAGCGATGCCATAATATTCTTTACACACACTAAAACACTTTTTTTTGTTGTGCTTCAACTAAAATAACTAATAATTGGGTATCGCCATTATTCGTATCGACCCAGAGAGTAGCTAACCTTATTAAAGATCTGCACAGTGAGCGGCTGTTAACAAATAAAAATAAAAAACACTACTAGAATTGCAGTATTTTCTTCACCTATGCTAACCAATAAAAAAATCGGATTTAAAACTGATCAAAAGGTTGTCCCCCCAAAATGATACCAATAAAAACGTCAACTTCATCCTACAAAAAACAAGGGCCTGTAAACGCTTCGTACACAGAAAATAAAAGTTATGGCTCTCAGACTTGTGGCATGAAAAAATGTGTTTTTCCTGTTTTGAATAAAAGTTGATTTTATTGTTATAAAAAACAGTAAAAAATAAATAAAATATACAACATTGGGTATTGCTGTAATCATATCGACTGTTGATAGAGAAGTAAAGCTAGCATTTTCTATCTATGCAGAGTGACCGCTATAAAAAATAAAATAAAAACACTACCCAGGATTGCTGTATTTTGTTCAAAGCGCCTCACAAAATCCATAATACAAGTGAACAAAGTTTTGATGCACCCCATAAAGGTACCAATAAAAGCATCAATTCACCCCGCAAAAACAGGGCCCTACACAGCTCTGACACACAGCAAAATAAAAAAGTTATGACTGTCCAGAATAGGACATCAAAAACTGCAATTTTATATAGACCATATCCTTCTATTGTGTAAAAGTAATAAAACATAAAAAACTATATAAAAATGTATACCAAATTGTATCGATCAAAGTTATCACATCATTTACACTGCACGGCGAATGCTGTAAAATGAAGCCTAAAAAACCATTGTTGGAACTGCGTTTTCCCCCCCATATTCATGGCCCAATGCTAAAAAAACGATGGAACACCTGTGTGCCCAAAATGCAACCAAATACACCCCCTATATGAGTTCCATGTAGGGGTGCTTGAATCTAAAATGGGGAACTTCCCTGTAAGATTTCACCTGTATGGTTCTTTGGTGGCTTTGCAAATGCGACTTGGCCCACCAAAATCTGCGTTCAAAAAGCCATATAGCGCCCACCCTTGTACGCCCTGCCATGCGCCAAACAGAAGTTTACACCCACATGTAAAGGTATTGCCGAACTTGGAAGAACATTGCTTAACAAAGTTTTGGTATTCTTTTTTCCAGGATTCTTTGTAAATATGAAACATTTTAAGCTAAAATTGCAGATTATTGGAAAAAAATTTTTTTAATTTTTCACAGTCTAATGCTAAAAAAAATGTGTGTTTATTAAGTTTTAGCACCTTAGGGTGTCCTCAAACCTGAAATGGTGCCTAAGTAAGATCGCATTGAAAATGAGGACCCAGAGTCAATAAGTGCTCTCCTATTCTGGGTGCTTATGGGTGAGCCAAATAATGCACTAGGGCCACATATGGGATATCTACTATAAACGGCAGACCTGGGGGAATTTGTATTAAGCGGCAATTTACCAGGTCACATATACCGTATCCCAGTGAATAATGGAAAAATATTGAAAATTTTAAAATTACAACTCACATTTGCTTTAATTTCTGTGAAATTACCGAAAGGGTTATCAAACTTCCTAAACACTGTTGTAAATACTTTATGGGGTTTAGTTTCTTAGATGGAAGTCATTTATGGGGGTATCTAAATATACAGGCCCTCAAAGCCACGTCAGAACGGTAGTGGTCGATAAAAAAATGTATATTGCCTTTTTTCTTGAAAATTTGAGAAATTACTACCAAGTTTCTAAGCATTCTAATGGTCATTAAAAAAAAAAAGACATTTTAAAAAATGATGCCAACCCTATAGTGGAAATATGGTAGATGCTAGTTATATATTTATTTTGTGGTGAATAATTATCTGTCTTGCACGCAGAAATTTTGAACTTTCAAATCACAAAATTTTTCAATTTTTCATGAAATTTTGATATTTTTCCACAAAACAAACAAGGATTGTATGGTTAAAAATTTTTACTAACTTAAAGCATCTATTGTGTACACGAGAAAACAGTCTCTGTATCACATGGATAGGTAAAAGTGTCAAAAAGTTATTCTTCCATAAGTGAATACATTTCAAATAGGGGCGCTGTCTAGTAAGGCAAAACTGGCTGAGTCCGTTAAGGGGTTAAATGAAGCTTGTTCAACATTTGGTTTAACAGTCTTTTTTGGTCATGAGCTGACCTCGCCACCTGTGCTCATCTCTCTGTTCGATGTATCTGACAGTAGGTTTGTGGGGATGTTTCCTTTACATCCCATGTAGGGCAGCTGTGCGATGGCGGGGAGGTTATTCTCATCTTTTTTATGATGGGGTTTACTATCACTTATATAACTGTTTTATTTAATTTGTTAATTTTTTTATTTTATTGTTTTCTGTCGGGGTATTTAACTTTTTTTCGGTTGTTTATTTGGCGGGGGGGGGGGGTATCATGTTGCAGGGTGGGGGGGGGGGGGGTTTTTTTTATTTTTCGATTATCTGTGTTGGTTGTAACAGTTTTATTTTATTTCTATGTTGGGGTGTTTACTTTTCTTCTATATATTCCGCTTTTTATTGGGTTTTAGGGTTTTAGTTTTTAAATAAAATTACACGGGGTTCCTACTAGTAATCCTGATTATCCTTGGTTTAAAAAAACAAAAATAAATTTTACTTTTAATTTATTTAAAAAAACGAAAATAATAATTTTTAAATAATTTGTACTGTTAACAAATTTTTTAAAAAAACCAAGCCCAACCAACCCCACATTAAAAACAACACAAAAAACAACACCAAACAACAACAACACACCAAAAAAAAAAACAGGGCACCCACTGTTCGACACAGCATTTTTACAAAAATAATTTTCAATAGGCAAACTATTCATGTAATATATTGAGCTATAAGGACATTTACCTAGCTACTTTATCCACAGCTTGCACCTCTCCCTGGAGTCTTCTGGCCTGGCGGCACCTCTGGACCTCTGCCAAGCCCAGCCACGTCCTGTAATTAGTAACAGGAACAGTCGTACCCCATTCCAGTCGGGTCTCCACACTTGGGATAATGTTCCTGCACCCTTCTACGGATGCCTTGGGTGACAGTCCTCATCAGACAAAGTGGGATTTCCCCCCCCCCCCCCAACCTGGAAGTCCCAGGACAGGCTCTGTGACTTCTTGGTCACCTGGTGAGAAAACGACACAAACCTCCCTAGAGAATTCCATATTATTTGTGCATACATTTAACACACTCTTGGTCTGCGTAATTAACACGGCATACAGTGAGTAACCGCCCACCATGTTCTTGGAACTTTCAATGGGTGACAATCCGGCTTTTCCCGCATTAGGCAGTGGCACAACGTCTCGGCAGGGCGGCACTTTCCAAGGACATGGCACCCCGCTTCATTCTGGCACACTCGCTTCCCCCACACACACTGCAGAACATGGGGAAAGTCATCTGCCAAGTGCACTTTTTAGAAGCAGTGATGGGTCAGGTTGCTGGCCCTTTAAATTAACTCCGAAGCACCAACACTGTGCAAGATTCACCAGTCCACTGGTTCAGCACTCGTGTGCCAGGGTTGCCATCTTTGTGGATCTTGGGGAGCATGTAGAAGCAGCCCGGTCTGGGATCCACTGGGATGAACCCCTCTAACCTGCCTCATGGCCTGAGTTGGAAACCTTCTTGTCTATTCTTTAGCTGTTTTAAAAAGTCTCCTCTGTGGGATCACTGTCAAGTTTGGAGTATTGGGCTGGGTGGACAGCTGCCTGTTTGCTTCTTGGATATAGTCAGAGGTGTTCATCATGACTATTGCGCCCCCTTTGTCAGCTGGTTTTATTGTTATGTCCTGATTTTCTTTCAGTGAAGTGAAAGTGTTCCTGCAGGGTTTCAGGTTATAGACTGGTTTCTTTAGTTCCCAAGATCTCAGATTTTACTTTGCTTCTGAAACAGTCAAGGTATTTATCTTAGTGACTGCATTAATTCCAGGCCGTGGGGTACAGGTTGATTTTTTGGTGGGTTTCTATGGCTGTTTTCTCAGAGTCGTGCTCGTATGGAATGTCTTTGTCATAGAGTATTCCCTCAGTTCATTTGTCTGAAGAACTCCTCCATATCATTGCAGATTTTGAAATGCGTCAGTTAGTGCTGAGGGTCAGAAGGAGAAGACCTTTTGAAAGAAATTGACCATTTAGTGTTTGATTGGTCATAGAAGGAAAGGTTCACAAACAGGTCTGCTGAGCTGGGCTGGTGCTTGTGGTGTGTAGTAGTAGGGCCTTTTTGTCTCAGTCTCTGGAGCTTTTTCTTTTTTGTTGTTGATCAAGCATGATCATGCAGTTTCGGTAGCATGTGTGGAGTTTGTCCTTCATTCTCCTCTGTGTCATTCTCCAGTGATGTCTTTAGGGCCTGTACTCCTCCTGTGATTTTCTCTTTCGTTGATATAGAAAATATATTTTTAGCATGTAGTTGCTCAGCACTTTTTCAGATGTTCCAATTGGGATACAGGGCAAAAAGTGACGGACAATCAATCAGCAAGCGGCCGCCCAATCAAACAGAGACTGTCTACTACATACAAAGAGGACCCTGAAGGAAGAACGAGTGTCCCTAGTTGCACATACAACCCACAGCTGGAGACTCCAACCAAAAGTTGCCAAGGAACATTCAATAGGGACAACAGACTCAAAGAAATATTCCAGTCCCCCATCTCTCTTGACTTTCGGCAACCACCAACTGCGGCGGTAATTATTGTCCGGAGTGCCCTGAAAGGCCCAAGTGAAAAATGGCACCTAACCCTGCCTGCTGAACAGGTGCAAGGACCTGCAGACAAATACACACCGCTGACAGTGTACCTGTCCCACAATCCCAACAGGTGCATGAATTAGTGGGACATTATCCTAGCAGGTCTAGCAATGTGGTGTATCTTGATTCATCGTGTGTGCAATGTCCCATCACAGGCCTTTATGTAGTGGAAACGACGGAGATCTCAGCTCCAGCGTCATGACCTCACACAGACTTTCACTATTAATAAACGCTGAACGAAGAGGGAGATAAAGGAAGGAATTTAAAATTAATGCAAAAATTTCAGACTCTGCATAAATGGGCTAAATATCATGGCCAGCTTTATGTCAAACTATGTGAAACTGTGATGGCCCAAAATTTACCCTGTTGGCTACGAGTTAAGAGGCAGAATTTACTGGGACCCTTCCGTCACGCCCTCACAAGTTTCCAGTAGTTGATTTCTGACCTGTTGTAAATGACTTGTCTGCTTTTGATTGACAATTTTGTATTTTAAGCATTCTAGGACCCTTTGAAGGTCCATGTCTTTGTGTATAAAAGTCTGTAATTTTCTGTTTCCTTGTATAACACCATGTATGAAGAAGTACTCTAAGGAAGCACACCATCAAAAATATACTTCAGTAGCCATGAAAAAGGTATCGCCTGATTTCTTCACTCTTCTACAACATAATTAAGATAAAAGAATTAACTAATTAAAAATTATTTCCCCCACCCTCCCTGCAAGAAAAAGGAAGCAATTATGTTATTTTTTCCATTCCACCCAACATGGAGTATTTTTGGTTTCCCAGTACATCATATGATAACGTTAAAAATTGCAACTTGTTGTAGAAAAAACAAGTTCAAAAGCTCAACTTTGTCACGAGTGGCGCAGCGGTCCGACTCTGAACCTTCGCTGCCTGCCTTGACCTGCCTGCCCGTCCTCGACTACGGTTTTCGTGTTACGATTTTGTACCTCGTTGCACCTCTGCCGCCACCGTAGGCAAGTCGCGCCAGGGGTAGGACTGGTAGACTCCCGCCGGCAGAAAGCACCATCCGCTTGGGGCGGCTTGGTGAAAAATGGGACCTGATTAGATCCGTCTCCCCTGGGTGGCATGTTAAACATCGCCTGCTGTGGTCAGCCTTAGATCCTGCCAAGATGCCCTGCCTAGTATGCGAACCTCTACGACCATCGTCGCCAGCAATCAAAACAGATCCCTCAACAGGCACAGCAATTGGGCAGCTATCTTCCATGATGATGCAAGACTCCTTGCGTCCGAGCAGCAGTCGCCACTTCCGCCCGTGGTTTCCGCTACACCTTGGGTGTCCCCGTTTTGGGAACCGTGGGACCTAACGCCTTTGGGGTTTCCACTTTCCCTCCAAAATTTTGACGGGGAACCCCCAACCTTTTCAGGGGCTTCCCTTACCCAATGCTTATTTCCCCGGGGGTGGGTGAAGGGGCCCAATAGTTTGCCATGGAAAGGGCTAAGGTCGCGTTGGGGGTGAGCCGCTATCCGGGAAAAAGGGCCCCGGTTGGGATCCCCCCTCTGGGACCAACCCCAAACCCCCCGTGGGCAATGGGACATACCGGGGCCTTTCCCAATGAGTTCCCAAACACCCGAAGGGGCTTGGCACATGCATCATCAGCTGAAGGGGCGGGGACCCTGAAAAACTAAACCCGGGGTTTACTCCCTTTTGGGGGCGGGGGTTGCTGTTCAGTTTTCCCTACCTTGGTTCCGGAATTAAACCTGGGGAAAGACGGGGCACCCTTTGTGCTACCCTTTTAAGAAGGGCCCCGTCCCGTAGGGGGGAAAATGTCCGCCCCCATCACTCAAATCACAGGCACCTCCCCAAAATTTTGTAATTGTCCGCCCCCCCGCACCTTTCCCCTCCTCTACACCCCTGCCTGCACCCACCCCCCCACCCCAAAACCCCCGCAACCCCGAGGGCCCGAAAGCCCGACCCCGGAAAAGTCATCCTCCCCGTGGGTTCCCGCCCAGGAGAGGCAAAGGCAGAAAACCCTAAAACTCCGAAAGTACAAGGGGGGGCCCCCTTGAAAAAGCAAAGCAGATTCCCCCCACCCATTGTGACCGGGGAAAGGGGCCCCCCCTCCCCGCTGGGGCCCCAAGGGGGCCCCCCCCGGGAGGCAAGGCGGGGGCCCCCCCAAACCCGGGTGTGACAGGGCAGGAGCCCCCTTGTGGGGGCAGGGCAAGGGGCCCCCGCTGCTGTTTAAAAAACCCGCACCGGTGAAGGCCGGTAAAAAATGCACCAAAAAATTGGATTTTTTTTTTCATCCCCCCCGCAGGTTTAAAAATGGAATAAAAAGCATAAAAAAAAAAATAAATGCCAGTGTTTACACCAAGTTAAAAAAAATTTAGTTTTATCCTGGGAAAAAAAAAAGTTTTTGTAAAAAAAAAAAAATAAAAATTTTTGGCACAAAAAGACAGCAATGCTTTAAAAAAACTGTTTTTTTCCAATAAAAAAAATGTTTTAATTTTTAAAAAAGCTTTTTCAAAATTTAAAAACCCCTTTAATTAAAATTGAAATAAACCCGCCGTAGTCGGGAATCCCACCCACAAAGTTTAAAACCCCCTTTTTTTTAAAAACCCATATTCCCGGGCCCCCCTTTGGGCTGAGGGAAAACCGGAACTGGGCCCCCCCGGTTTTAAAAAGTTTAAGGAAACCCTCTGGGTCTAAAACCTCGCCAACCCGGTGGGCCCCTTCCCTTTTTCCTCTCTTTGGGCTTTTTGGGGATTTCCCCTTTTGGGCCTGCTGGGGAAAAAATGTCCAAAAACTCCGATGCCCTCTATCGTGGGTTCTGATTTTTTTCCGGGGAAAAAACCCCCTAACCTTTTAGCACATTTTTTTTAAAGGAAAGGTTGGCCAACCCTTTTTTCCCGTAAAACCTCCAAAAGGCGTCCCCCTTTTGGGCAAGGGTGGTAGTTCCCTTCTGGCGGGCCCAAACCCCCGGAGTAACCCGGAATTTCCTTTTGCTTTATCTCTCGGCCCCTGCTGGGCGGCCCCACCTGGCTTTAAGAAAAATCAAAGACCTTTCATTCTCTTTTCCTGTGTCCGGGATGCCAGAAAAAAGGTTTCCCCCGCCATAAAACCCGCAGTTTTCTTGGGGTGGCTGGGCCCCTTCCCCAGATTTTCCCATTGGTGGGCACGGAAAACCCGGGTTTTCCCAAGATGTCCCCCGCCTTTTTGCCTCTTTCCCGGGCTTTCCGTTTTGGCCTTTCCCCAATTGGCCCCAACCCAAATTCTTCCGGCATATTTTTTTCTGCATGGGTTTTCCCCCGACATCATCCTGATCCCGGGGGGTTTTAATTTTGTATCCCCTTTTGGCCCTGCTCTGTGTTTTTTTCCCTTTTACAAGTCAAGTTTAAAATTTTTCATCAGGCCCATATCCCCAGGAAAACCAAAAGGGGCAAGTTTAAAGAAATAAACCAAATTTGGGGGGGTACTTTTTGTCCCTTTTTTTGTCCGGAAAAATAAAAAAGGGGCAATGGCCGAGCTGTTTCCCTGGGGCCCAAATTTCTTTAAAAATCAAACGCGACTCAGAAGCCCCCGACGTTTTTTTCCTTTTTTTGTGGTCTATTTGGGCCCGACCCCCCGCCCCTCCTCCTCCTGCCCAAAAGCTTCCCGGGGGTCCCTGCCCCGGGGATGACCCAAATTTGGGATATCGGGCCATCCCGGGAAAAGACTCACATGCCCTTTTCCGGGGCCGGGTGCTTGTAAAGAAGAAATCAGGCCCCCCAAGAAGGGGAAGACCTGTAAATACATTCCCTCCCAGGGGGCAGAGGGTTTGGGTTTCTTTAAAGTTCGTTTTGCCTGAAGATTTCCCGTTATAAGTTGGGTCCCCCGGTTCCGGGTCCTTTTTAAGAGGGTTCCCCAGGGTTAAACCGGTGAAGCAGTGCTTACCTTTCCCCCTTTCCCCGGAACCCGAAAAGCTTTTCCCTCTCTCCCTTTTAAAGCCCCTGGTCCTGAACCATTTCTCTGAGGGAATGCTTTTGCCTTCCCCCCGGTAACAGATTTTGCGGAAATCTTTTAAGCAAAGGGCAAATTTTGGGCCCTGAAATCCATGAGGGGAAAACAATTTCCCTTTCCCTTTTTCATTGGGGAAAAGGTTTCGGACCCCAAAAAAGAGATCCTGGGAGCCAGAAACAAATAATTTTTTAACCCTGACCTAGTCCCCAGGGTTTTTTTTCAGGGTAAAAAAAAGGGGGGGCCCCCGGGCCCGCGGGCCCCACCCCTGAACCTTCACTTTCCTGCCCGACCTGCCCCGCCCCTAAAAAATTTGACTACGGTTTCTCGTTTAAAACCCCGGCCCCCCAACCCTAGGGCAAATCGCGGGCCCGGGATAGGGGACCTTGGGGGACTCTCGCCCCCAGCAAATCTATTTCCCCCTTTGCGGGGCCCTTCTTGGGGAAAGCGGGACCTGCTTAGATTTCCGCTCTCTGGCGGGCTGTTAAACCCTCGCTTTTTGGTGGTCGGGCCGGAAAAGCAAACCCCTCTGGCCGTTGCACTTTATCACTTTTAAAAACTAAATTTTTTACCCCAGAAAATTCAATTTAAAAGGGCCCAAAAAAATGGTTAAATATCAACAAAAAAAAAAAAGCAATTTCCATTTTTTTCTAAAAAACCCTTTCGGTTTTTTTAAAAAATTTTCCAAATTTAAAAAGTAGTTTTCCATTAGCCAATCCCCTTTTCCCCCCCTAAAGCATTTATCCGGTCGTTTGGATTTCAGGGGGAGCGGCCCTTTTAAAAAACATGACAATACCCAATTTTTTTTGGGGGCCCTTTTATATTTAAAAATTTTTTGGGAGTAATAAATGAGTTTTTAAAGTGATTTAATTTTAAACTTTTTCACATTTTTTGGGGGATTGTGAA
>JAODAL010054490.1:0-24595 GCA_025379985.1 Phyllomedusa bahiana
CGGACAAACTTTTTTGTGGAAAAATTCGGCGAAGTGCCCCCGAACCGATTTTTGAGAAATTCGGCCATCTTATTCATATCCTATTTCTTTTAGTTCATAATCTATCATAACGGCTAGCAGCAAATTTTTTCCACCAATATATGCATGTTACTTATATATTGATTATCTGTTGTACATATACGTCTCGCCCTAAGAAATTGACCCCGTGGAATCCCCTTAAATGATGGGAAAGTGCATGAAGAATGCATGCAATTACGTTCTAATAAAACATCTGAATGAAAAAAATTTGCCTTTTTTAGAAGGAGCAAACACACAGGAGGAAACTGATTCAGCCTCAGGTTCACAACAAATCAACAGCGATTCAAAAATTCAGCAGAAGATCAACAAAAGCCGCAAGAAAACATAAGTTCGTTGGCATTAAATATATCTTCAAAAAACTTGACACAAGACCAAGTAAAGATCCTCGATAAAGGACTTAATTTTGTTTCTAAGCAACAACTGCAACCCTTTAATTTCGTTGTTGTTTTTTATAAGATGTTTAGACCTATGCGTTTAAAAAATGAATTTTTCATCTAATAGTGAAAATGATACTAGACAGGTAATTACTTCAATACCCCCAAAAATTTCGAAAAAGTAGCCAGTTTGATCCGGTTGTATCTTCTTCAGCTTTAGAAGTATTTGAGAATTTAGTTAAGGAGGAGGTGATTACTAAATGGCCTAGAGTTAAATCTAAGACACAGGATAATATGGCAATTGCTGAAAGACAGGCAATGGCTTCTCTTAAACAAGATGATGAAATTATCATAAAAAAGGCTGATAAAGGCGGTTCTACGGTCATTATGGATAAATCATTTTATATGCAGGAGGCATTGTGACATCTTAAGTGATACTAATGTGTATCAACAGTTTAATTCATATCCAACAAGGGAATTTAAAATAACTATTGATATGATAAATGAGGCAGTAGAGGCAAGTATAATCTCTGTAAATGTGCAGGATATGTTGATTAGTCAGAATCCACGGGTTCCAATATTCTATCTGGTTCCCAAAGTCCATAAATCTATAGAGTCCCCCCCCGTGTTGCCCCATAGTATCGAGCACTAATTCATTGCTAGAACTACTAGCGGTTTTCGTTGATTATTTCTCACAGGTTAGTGTGAAACAAGACATCAATTGCCTTAGTGACACTAAACAGTTCCTTAACAAAATTCAAGATATTGATATGTCCCAAGTGACGTGGTTGTGTAGGATGGACATAAAGGCTATGTTCATACGGCTTAAACTGGGACGTATCTTGCCCCATATTTTGTCCCGTACTGCGCAAAATACCGGATGAGATACGTCCCAGTCATTACGTTAATCCACAGTTCTCATAGAGAACTATGGATTACGTCTCCTCTCCCTACTCGCACAATACGCCGAGCGGGGAGAGAAGTGACATGTAAATTATTCACGACGTATACGCGCCGAGAATAATGCATGTCTACTGGGCCGGCGGTCTGCCGGACCCCCCGCCCCCGCTCCTGTACACACGCCGTATTTGCAGGGAGAAATATGTCCCGCAATTACTGCCATGAGAACATAGCCAAAGAGTTTATTTACATGCATACCACACATTGAGGGCTGCCAGGCAGTGAGACAAGCACTTAGTCACAATCATAATTTTTCTAACTCCCGTATTGCGTTTTTAATGCAGCTTCTTGATTTTGTTCTGACAAAAAACTTTTTTTGGTTCGGTGAAGCATTCTACTTGCTGACACAGGGGACCTCGATGGGGTCCACTGTGGCTCCAAGTTTTGCCAATACATATATGTCATTCTTTGAGAAACATTATGTGTATGATTCAGAATTTTGGTGGGCATATCATAGCCTTTCCAGTGACACCAGGAGCCGTACGCTCGGTTGTTCACCACATAGGTTTTTTCTGCAATTTCCCACTGGATTTTGTATATAGCACTTTATTGGGTCCCCTGAAGAGACCAAGGTGGGTCGAAACATGTTGGGACGTGTTAGATCGGTGATTTATTGGTAAGGTAGGGATAGTCAACGCATCTTTGTGGGGTCGCCCTTTTTCAGGGCGAGTGCTCCACCTTGCTATTGTGGTGCAAACATTCTAGGGAGATATTAGGGCAAGTGGTCCCTTCTTCCGTTGGCACCCAATCTCTGATACATAGGAGGCTATTATTGATATGCCCATTGTATTCCTGTATGGAGCTTGTTTTGCTAAATATGAGTGTTTTAAACTGTCAAGTAAAGGTTACGTTTTAATTTTCGGTAACTATTTTGCACACTCAATTTTGTTAATATAATGATTCAGAATTTTCTACAAATATTTTGATGTTGTTACATTATGTGGACGATGTGTTCGTCCTATGGACGGGCACGGAGTCCCAATTATTGGCATTTCAGGAATACTTGAATAGTTGTCATCCCTTAATAGAATTTTCTATTAATAAACATCAATCTGTTATTGAATTTTTGGATGCTGAGGTACAAAAAGAAGATTCAGGTTTATCTACAACTTTGTATAGCAAACCCATTGATCGTAATAATATTTTACATCATGGCTCATATATGCCCCTAAGACATTTAAGGGGATTCCACGGGGTCAGTTTCTGAGAGCGAGACGTATATGTTCAACAGATAATCAATATATAAGTAACATGCATATATTGGTGGAAAAATTTGCCACTAGAGGTTATGATAGATTAGAACTAGAGAGAATAGGATATGAAGTATTATCTATCGGTCATAGTGATACATTAAATTCTAAAAGTAGATCTTTTAATGAACAAATTACCTTGATATCTACATTTGATCAGCATTCAACAATAATTCAGAAGGCCATACGTCATCATTGGCCTATTTTTAGGGGCGATCCACAATATGGTCACCTTTTTAGAGACAGACCTCGGTTTGTCTTTAAGAAGGGCAAATCTATAGGTGACACATTAGTTAGTTCAGATATCAATCCACAAAGAAGAGAATGTTAAACCGTGCTTAGAACTGTAAGGAAAGGAACTCACCCTTGCATGTCATGCCAAAACTGCAATTCCATTATCAAAGGTGATACGTTTAAACGCCCTTTGAAGGGATATGATATCCCTATTAAAGGTTTTTTCACCTGTTTGAGTAAAAATGTGGTTTATGCTTTAAAATGCCTTTGCGGTAGAGTTTATGTCGGTCAGACAAGTCATTCTATTAGAATTCACATTAATGAAAATAAGTCAGCAATAAGGACTTATAATTCTAAAGTTGGTGCTATCACATGCAAGGGTGAAGATAAAGTAAAGTATGGGGAAACTACGGTGGCACGGCACTTCAATGACGTCCGACACCAAATCCATGAATTGAGGTGGTGTGTAGTGATCATAATATGTTACGCTCCTGATTGCTTCAACGTGAAGCATATTGGATATTTAAACTTGATTCTCTTGCCCCGAAAGGGTTAAATGAAGCGTTTAGCTTGAAAGCCTTTTTATAATCTTTTGTAAGATACGTACTAATATGTAATTTTAATATGTAGACTGCAATCATGTGATGCACCTGTAAGTATATATATCTGTTCTATTGGTTGTGTTAATGAACCTTCAGTGAGAGGACAGAGCCAGGTGACGCCGGTCTGAGGAAGGAGGAGTTTCCTTCGAAACGTCACCGATGGACGTATGGCTGTTCTCGTGGCTATTGTAACAGCTTGCTCCGCGCTGTTTCAAGTTTACTATACTATTAAGAACTTTCGCTGGGTGTCAGCATAAAGGACGCAAAGACTATGGTGAAGGTATCACAGGTTTTTACCTTTTCACTTGTTAGAATGTATATAATATTGCCATGAGATGATACGGGCTGTGTTGGACTAAAGAGTGAATATAAAAGAAATTTGGATAAACTGGACTGTTTCGCTGGTTTTGCTATGACTTTATTGGGACATAGGAGAAAGCCCTACTTCAGTCCGTTCCTGTGATACATGATATATTTATTTCAGTGGTCCGCTAATTTAGAAATACCAATACAGTGATTGACAGTTTGCTCTGTACCCACAATTATACAGGGAATGCTGTTATTCACTACATGTGGGCAGGGTCAGCAGGATTTCCATTGTATTTGGAGGAGTCATATCAGGATTTATTCTGCTATTTATTTAGAAATCTTGCTTTAAATTATATCAACCTATATATCAAAGAGCTTAGTTTTTCTCCCTCCTGCTCTCAGACAGGGAGCACAAACTACCTGATAGGTTCCCTTTGAAGCTGGAGATGTATCATAGGCTTGGGGCAGCCTTACAGTCCCCTAACATCTGCATTTAGTTAAAACATGGATTTGGAAAGTTGGATTTTGTTCAGTACTTTGTTCCACAGGATGATGAGTAGCACTAGATTTTATGCCAGTCTCTTATGACCTTATTTATCTACCTACTGAGGAGGCCTATATACCTTCTTACCTACTGAGGGCACCTAAATACCTATCTACTTACTGAGAGGTTCTATATACATATCTTCTTAGGGCACTTATATAACTACCTACTGAGGGAGCCTATATACCTATCCATTTACTGAGAGCACTTATATACCTATCTACCAACTGAGGAAGGCTATATACCGACCAACTAGGGTAACCTATATACCAACTTATCTACCTGGGGACCTATATACTTACCTACTTAATGGGGGGCCTACATATACCTATCTACTGGTAGATCTATATAACTTTCTTTCTAATAGGGGGCAAAAATAGGGAAGCTGATTGATGCACTACCCTCCACAGCAGGTACCAAGCTTATAGGAAAGTGGCTTGCTCTGGGAGATGGGATGTCACCCAAATTTTCTGGTAGCTGTATAGCCTGTCCAGCATGTCCTGTGTGCATATAGTGTTCCTTTTTCCTTTAACAGATTTCCCTTTTTACTAAGGCGGATTCCTTAGACTACAACGGATTAGCATCGATCATTCGATTTATTTTCTTCACATGGCGTATAGTGGCTCGTACCTGTGCCCGCTGCTATCCACCTGCTGTTGGAAGTACGTGCTGGACAGCATGTATTTCCCACAACGCTCTGGCCCAGCCACCATTCAGCTCCACTTTCCTCGGCAGGTAAGTGCCCGAAAGAAGTGACAAGTCACTTCTTTTTATGGGAGCGTACTGCTGGGGAATAAACTATGAAATCATAGCACATTGAGTGCATATTTACATCGCATTGCAGCAAATTACACACCACAAATATGCCGTGTGAGCATACCTGTACACTGCCAGGCAGCCTGACACTCACCCTCTCCACTTAGTAGCAGGCAGGACGACCTATTAGTCATTTGATTTGTTAGCCTGTCTCTGAGACAGACTTACCTCTGTAGCTCTGCTTCAAGTCTGGCCCAGTCAGAAGCAAGAAGATTTTCATACTCCCCCATTGACCCACCCGGCACCCACACTCAGCAAGGGGGAGATGGATGGCCAGAGCACAGTAGGTACGTGGTGCAGTGCCCCTCACTGTTAGTTGACACTACTGCTGCAGGTCGGGTGGTAAGGCAGTGACAGAGTGTTTCCATATGTGCCGGATCCGCCGCACATTAGTAAGAAGCAGGAGGGCGATGGGCAGGAGTCCTCAGAGGCACATGGTGGCACGGCGTCCCTTCTTGCGTTCAGGTGTTACGCAGAAGACATCACTGCGCAGCAGAGGAAGAGACCGGCAATGTAATTAGTGATAGCAGAGCCACTGACTGAAGGCAAAAGGTCAGTGTCTGCTGCTTAGTGATAGAAGCGCTGGACTGCAGGCAGCCGCAATGCTCATCATCATCGTCACTCATCATCACTCAGTCAGACAGTGTTTTTACGTTACTTACAGGCACAGCAAACTAACTGCGTCCCCCTTCTGACAGGCAGAGGTGGCACCCTAGGTGATCGCCCACCTCTGCCTACCCATTGTCCTATCCCTGGGGTTGCTGTATAACTACCAATCTACAGGGAGCTGCATACCTACCTATCTGCATACCTACCTATCTACCAACAGAGGGCTGTATATCTAACTACAGGGGGTATAAATGCCTGTCTTCATGCAGAGGGCTGTATACCTACCTATCTACCTACAGGGGACATATATATATATATATATCGACCTACCTACAAGGGGCTTATATAACGATCTACCTACAGGGGTCACTGTACCTACCTACAGGGGGCTGCAATACCTACCAACTTAATGGGAGGCGCCCATACCAGAAGTAGGAATTGGTAGGGAAGTGCTGGAAAAGTGAGATGTTTTTGTGGTAAATTCTGCAGGGACATTTCATGATCAGGAAAAGTCGTCATGTCGCTCTGAGTCGGATTTAGAAAAAAAGGGAAAGAGACCAACTCGTCAGAGAAGATAAAGACTCATCAGAGAAGACATCTCCTGTGAGATCCTGGATGTCAGTGGTTATTTTGCTTTTGTGTTGGATCAGTGCTATAGTCATGTGATGGTGTTCAGAGCTGGTGTTTGACCATTCTGTGCTCTCAATATGGCGGTATTATATGCTTGTATAGTGGCAACATAAACTTGTTCCTAATTGTAAAAGTTTGTGCACATTTGTCCCTGACCCTATGATTAACGGTTTTACTTTTACTTGTGCTTTTGTTTGTAGTGTTATTTTCTAAAGTGACAAGGTACGTGACAAAGGGAAAACTGGTAGACGGATACCGTATTTGGGTTAGGGTCAAGGCTGCTTTTAAACTTATCCCGCAAATATAAAACACTCACACAGGTCCATGGACAGAAAAGTGAATTTAGTTACAAAAGTGACAATTATGATTAAAGAGTGCAAGGACAGCCTGTAAAAAGAGGTGTGACATGAAAAATGGGGGTATGATCTGTAAAACAAGGCAGCAAACTTAGCAACAGTATAAAATGGTCAAAGAGGGATGGTGTTGGAGAGTGTTGTTTTTCAAAAAAAGGTTTTTTATTATCCCGTTGGGTTTTTTACCATTTTATTCCAGTGTTAGTAGTGAAGGTGTCAGATAGTCTGATAGACGTCTCTCTATAGTTATTGCTGGGGCTTGGTGTCAGCCAGCTGTATTTCTTGTCACTCCAATGCTGACACTAACCCCCTCTCACTATTACCCCAGTATCTAATTTTAAGGAGTACTAGGAAGTTCTGGGTTACCATCAGAAACTGCTATCTAATGGGATGAAACACAGGCAGCTTGAAATACTTCTAAGGCAGCTGTGGGCTGTGGGGAAGATACCAATAACCAGGGACCTCCCCATTCTGATAGTATCTGGCTGCAGCTGCGGGTTTTAACTTAGTTGGTTATGGAAAATAGGGGGAACCCCAAGTCATATATATATATATATATATATATATATATATATATATATATACATATATATATATATATATATATATATATATATACACACTCACCGGCCACTTTATTAGGTACACCTGTCCAACTGCTCGTTAACACTTAATTTATAATCAGCCAATCACATGGCGGCAATTCAGTGCATTTAGGCATGCAGACATGGTCAAGACAATCTCCTGCAGTTCAAACCGAGCATCAGTATGGGGAAAAAAGGTGATTTGAGTGCCTTTGAACGTGGCATGGTTGTTGGTGCCAGAAGGGCTGGTCTGAGTATTTCAGAAACTGCTGATCTCCTGGGATTTTCACGCACAACCATCTCTAGGGTTTAATAGAGAATGGTCCGAAAAAGAAAAAACATCCAGTGAGCGATAGAAAGGCAACAGTGACTCAAATAGCCACCCGTTACAACCAAGGTAGGCAGAAGAGCATCTCTGAACGCACAGTACGGCGAACTTTGAGGCAGATGGGCTACAGCAGCAGAAGACCACACGGGTGCCACTCTTTCAGCTAAGAACAGGAAATGAGGCTCCAATTTGCCCAAGCTCATCGAAATTGGACAGTAGAAGATTGGAAAAACGTTGCTGGTCTGATGAGTCTCGATTTCTGCTGCGACATTCGGATGGTAGGGTCAGAATTTGGCGTCAACAACATGAAAGCATGGATCCATCCTGCCTTGTATCAACGGTTCAGGCTGGTGGTGTGGTGTCATATGGTGTGGGGAATATTTTCTTGGCACTCTTTGGGCCCCTTGTACCAATTGAGCATCGTTGCAACACCTTGTGGAATCTGTGCCACGAAGAATTGAGGCAGTTCTGAAGGCAAAAGGGGGTCAACCGTTACTAGCATGGTGTACCTAATAAAGTGGCACGGTGAGTGTATATATATATAAATATATATATACATATATATATAATATATATATATTATATATATATATATATATATATATATATCTATATATATATATATATAAATATATATATATATATATATATAAATATATATTATATATATATAAATATAAATATATATATATATATATGTATTATATGTTTCATTTAATATTTTCAATAAATAATAATCATTTTTATTTATATAGTGCCAACACAACTATAGACAAAAAAAATAGTACACAGTAAAAAGCTGCTAACAGAACAGACACAAGGTGTCACGGCCCTACTCGCAGGAGCTTACAATCTATGTGGGAATAGGGGTGAGACAAAAGGTGAGAAGTGCTTGGTTTACACAATAGTCCAGCCATGTTCCATAAATATGGAGTAGTATACATAAAAGTGGATGAACCTGCCACCATAGTTTGGATGATTGAGGCAGTTAGTTTAAGATCATCAGCATAGCGGAGAGACCAGGTAGAGTGGTAGACAGAGATAAAGGAGGAGATGTAGGGGGGTGCAGCATTGTGGAGATCTTTATGGGTGAGAATGATTAGTTTATGTTGTATTCTGTTCTGAATGGGCAAGCAGTACAGTGACTGACACAGGGTAGAGGTATCAGTATAGCGGCTGGAGAGAAAGATGAGCCTGGCTGCTGCATTCAGGACAGATTGGATAGGAGTTTTGTGTTGTTTCCACAGTAAGAAAAGGACAGATTATGGAAGATGTTTTTGATATGCATGTGACAAGAGTGGGCAATAGATTGAATATAGAGAGTGAAGTACAAATCAGAATCTATTATGACCCCAAGACAGCGGACCTACTGCCTAAGAGTAATGGTGGTGCCACAAACAGAAACAGAAATGCAGGGTGGGGTCGGTTAGTAGATGGTGGAAAGACAAGAAGTTCCGTTTTAGAGGAATTTAGTTTGAGATAGAAAGAGGACAAGATGTCAGAGACAGCAGACACACAGTCACTGGTGTTTTGTAGCAGGGCAGCAGTGATGTCTTGGGAAGTTGTATATAATTGAGTGTCATCAGTGTATAGATGGTACTTAATGCCAAATCTACTAATGGTTTGTCCAATAGGGGCTGTGTAAAGTGCAACGAGAAGAGGACCTAGAACTGATCCCTGAGGAAACCCAGCAGAAGAGGAAGAGGAGAGGAGGTAGAACTTGCAAATGAGACAGTAAATGAGAAGTTGGTGATCCAGAGTGTCAAATGATGAAGAGAGATCCAGAAAAAAGCAATAACGAGTAGTTGCGCTGAGATTTAGCTGTCAGGAGATAATTTAAGACTTTAGCTAGAGCAGTTTCTGTGGAGTGTAAAGTGTGGAAACCTGATTTCAGAGGGTCGAGAAGAGTTATTAGAGAGAAAACAGGTGAGAGTAGACCAAGCTTTCAAAAATTTTAGAAATAAAGGGAAGGTAAGAGACTGGTTGATAGTTAGCAGCTCAGGATGGGTCCAGATTGGTCTTTTTTTAGTAAAGGGGTCATAACAGCATGTTTGAAGGAGAATGGAAAGAGAGGTTGAAGATTGCAGTTAGGTGAGAGATGACAACTGGAGAAATGGACTGGATGAGGTGGGAGGGGATGGGGTCACTAGAGCAGGTGGTGGGGCGAGCAGACAAGAAGCCTGGATACTTCTTTTTCTCTCGTTTGGACAAGTGCTGAGAGAAGACTAGAGGACTTGTGGGAAGGGATGGAGAGGGACGTGGTGGGTATTACTTGGGCACTGAGGTATGATGTCTTGCCGGATTCTCTCAATTTTGTCTTTGAAGTGAGTGGCTATGTCTTCAGCACAGAGGTCAGTGACCGGGACCTGAGCTTTAGGCCTGAGGAGGAAGTGGAAAGCATCAAACAATCGTTTTGGGTTGTTGTGTAATGTTGAGATGAGGGAGGTGAAATATTCTTGTTTGGCGCAGTGAAGGCCAATGTGGAAAGTCCTGAGCATGAATTTGTAATGGAGAAACTCTGCAGGTAGCTTTGACTTTCTCCACAGACATTCAGCACACCTGGAACATCGTTGCAGAAAGCGAGTCTGAGGCATATGCCAAGGCTGCCGCCATCTGACTCTGGTCAAGCGGTGTGTGAGTGGTGCCAATATGTCCAGGGTGGTTGAGAGAGTTTTATTGTATTTTTTGACAGCTAGGTCAGGGCAGGAGACAGAGGAGATTGGGGACAGTAAGGTCTGTAGAGTGTCTATGAGTTTCTGAGTGTCTATGGTGCAGGGATTTCTAAATGTGTGATGGGCAGCTGTTTCCATAGAAGATTGAGAATTAGTGATAGAAAAGGAGATAAAGTTATGAAGAGAGAGCACCTAAGGAGAATTTGTAAGGTTAAGTATTGAGTAGAGATGAGAGAGACCAGATCAAGAGAGTTCTTATCCTTGTGTATGTGAGGTGGCCAAGTGAAGAGGTTAGTAAAATAAGGAGGCAGAAGGAAATATGGGTCATCAATGGGGATGTTAAAATCACTCATGATGAGAGAGGATATTTCAGTACAGTGGAAGTGAGGGAGCCATGCAGCAAAATGATAAAGAAACTGGAGGGGTGAGCTATGGTGTCTATATACAGCTGCCACTCTTATAGAAAATGGCTGAAAGTCTGGAGGTGTGGGCCTCAAAGGAGGGAAAAGTAAGAGACGGTGCAGGAGGAATGACTTGGTATGGGCAGTGTTGAGAAAGAAGTATGCCGACTCTTCAATTTTGCCTGTTCTCTGGTCTTGGGGTGTGGGTGAAGTGTAGGCCACAATAGGTGAGAGCAGCAAGAGAAGCAGTGACAGCAAATGAAAAACAGTTTATCTAAGAAATGGTGGCTCACCTCCAGTTCTTCTGACTTCACTGTGGTATATAAATCCCAAGTAAATACTCACGATGCCTGGCTCGGACGTACTGCAGCTCCACAGTAAAACTCACAAGCTATGAGAGAAAGTTCCCGCACTTCGCTCATCAGAGCTACCTCCTGGCAGGAAACACTTCAGTCCGGCTCTGTGGCTTCAAGTGAGTATAAATTTATTGAAAGTTACAGTTGCAGCGGAACATACATGTGAAGAAGCTGGCACTTGGCAGCAAATGGTTTAGTGACTTACATAAGCATTACTTGTGTCTCACTATGAAAACAGTTGGTTTGGGGTAGTTAAAGTAAGTAATTCATTTATGGGATATGTGCATGGGTGAGGCAAGGAGAGAGGAGCTGATGTAGACAAAATTTTGGGGGGCATGACTGGGTGATAATATAGGAGACATATAGCTGTGAAATAGATTGCATCAATGAGTATGGTTTCTGATAATAATTGGTACCATAAAATGACAGGTTATTCATGAAAAAGTTGAAAAATCCTGGCCCTCTTCTGCCCACTTCTGTCCTATTTCTGTCATAATTCATAAAAAGCACTTATAAGCTAGCACTCAAAAAGTTGTCACTCAAAAAGATGGCATACAGACCAAGGTCATGCAGACCTGAGGTCTTAAACACATACTACGCAGAGTTCACTAATCAGTGCAACGAGGTGACAGAATTTGGTTGGGAGACTTTGTATATAATTTGCTATACAAAAAAACAGAGGGCAATCATTTGAAACAGTCCTGGGGTTTAATGCAGTTCACACATACCAAAAGATAGAAGGAAAAGTAGAGTGAGTAAGAACAGTGGGTAATGTCATTTTCTGGCTTGAGTAGTGCCACATATTAAATGTACCAAGAGATAGGAGGAAAAGCAGAGTGAATTAAAACACTGTGTATTGTCAGTTGCTGGCGATGGGAAGGGGCCACAGATATTGCTTTCTTCCCATTTGAAAAATATCAGCCCGCAGCCAGCCCCCTCCTGAAGCAGACCATCGCATTAGATGGCCCACTTCTGACAATAACTTGGTTCTTTCGAGTGCCCGTGGTGTGTTGATTGCTAGTGTAATAGTGAGAGGGGGTTAGTGGGAGCCTGGGAGGTGACAAACAATACAACTGGCTGATACCATGCCCAGTGATAATAATGGAGAGGTGTCTGTCAGATGTCTCCATTACTATGTCATGATCCTGCACCTTGTCATATGACCCTAGTAGCGGCTTTGCCGATGATAGTCAACTATATAGTCCAAGTTATAGTGTCCCTCAGGGCCTGAGATTCTGTTGTGTATGGTTTGCTTTGCCTCTTGTTCCTGCTTAGTTCTCTGGCCACCTGGACTTTTATTTTTTGTCTTTTTTTTCTGACTTCTGTTTTGTTTTCTGTTTGCTGGACTCTCATATTTGCTCAGTTGTCCCTCATGTCCCCCTTTGATCCACCCTATTATTTTACGTTTTCTTTCTGAACTGTTTGTGTTTTGTTAGTTATTTATTTCTGTGCAATAAAGTCCTTTTCTGAAAAAAATGTTACATACTATTAATAGAAATAATGGTACATGGTATAAGAATGGAATAAAATGGTAAAAAAAACCACAAACAACAAAAACACTTTATTTAAATAAACACTCCCCAACAACTTCCCTCATTGACCATTTTAATAAAGAAATGGAACGCTGGTCCAAAGGAAAAACCTGTACAAAGATATAAAGACTACAAAGAACATGACAGTACATCATCCCATGGGTAGCTTGAATAGCCATATTTAAGTGTCATCGACACAATAGCTAAAATGGATTATCTGCAGCAGATTGCGCTGACAGTAAGTGAAAGTGGATATCTTTGCCTGAAATGAAACTGAAACATTTCGTTTCCATTATTTTAATCATCCCACTGGGTTCTGATAGTATTTGCTATAGTTTCATTTTATTTCATGACTAGCAACCTGAACTGTCTGGTAGACATGAAAGTAAGCAAGAGGAGACGAGATTAAATGATGTCACCGTATGAAAGACTTCACGCAGATCAAGCCTAATACTAAGAAGATTATGTGGTCTTAGTAGACAAGTATAGTAGTAGCAATAAAAAACACCAGAATGTAAGCTCAGAGAGAGGAACACGGGAGTAACTCAGTCTTGTGTCATGGAGATTGTGTGTAGACATTGAGGAGCTGAATAGGGATTTTGCTCCATTTATGGGATATTGTTGGAAATGGCTTCACTTATGTCATTTTCATTTTGCTGAACTAATTCTACAGGGTTATTAGAGTGGAAAATTGCACTTCTTTAACTCATACAGTATCATCTTCGTAGCATTGACTGAAGAAGTAATGCAAATATATTTAGGTCAGTTTAGAGCTGTAGTTATGCTTTTTTCCCCCAGGGTAAAGATTCAGTTTCTTGCTATTTCCTGGCTAATACAGTATATGTTAGTTTGTTGGTGCCCAGACAATAGCAGCAAACACTCCACTATTAGAGATAATCATATCTTCTGCAAAAATGCATTCAGGCATCTTTTTAAGCCATAACACACTTTTAAAAGTATAAACATATAAAGTAGATTGCACTTGCGGTTTTAGATCTCCAGTCATGGAGTATCAGGCGGTCAGTCCATAAGTATAGCAAGTAGCGTTCTAAGGTAAGTCCATTCTCAATCCTGAGGCATCCTGCTCAGGTGTGTGCAGCCGTACGCGACGTTTCGGGGCTCCGCCCCTTCCTCAAGCGTGCTCACGAAATAATCAATACGTTATTTATATCCTATTATGACACAGTAGAAAATAGTGTTTATACAATACATCAATCCATAAAAAAAATAAAAGCATACACTTACATATACACATTAAAATTACATTCTTCATTAAGACCTTTAGGTGCCAATGTGTCCAGTGTAAATATCCAATAAACCTCCCTTTTAAGGAGTTTCTGTCTTAATTGTTGTTCAGCCGGGCAGTACACTTGTTCGATCACCTGCCAACGTAATTCACTGATGTTATGTATTTACCGAGGAGGATGAGCTTCCTGTTGATGATCAAAGGGAGGAGGTAAATTCCAACTTAAATGTTTCTTCTCTAACCCAGGAAGCAGTGCAGTTCTGTCTTAGGAAGATTAAAATAGACAAATCCCCAGGCCCTGACGGTATACACCCGCATGTCCTAAGGGAGTTAAGTAATGTGTTAGATAAGCCCCTCTTTTTAATATTTATGGACTGTATAATAATGGGGTATGTCCCAAAGGATTGGCGCATAGCAAATGTGGTGCCAATATTCAAAAAGGGGTCAAAAAGCTTGAACAGGTACAAAGGCGGGCAACAAAAATAATCAAGGCCTGGGTGGACTGCAATATCCAGAAAGATTAGCAAGGTTAGGGTTATTTAGTTTAGAGAAAAGATAGCTTCGGGGGGAAATAATAAATATGTTTAAATATATTAAGGGCCAATATAGAGATCTCGCTAAAGATTTATTTATACCCAGGACTGTATCTAGAACAAGGGGGCATCCTCTACGTCTTGAGGAAAGAAAGTTTCTACATAAACATAGAAAGAGATTCTTTACTGTTAGAGCGGTGAGACTGTGGAACTCTCTGCCAGAGGAAATTGTTATGGTGAATTCACTAACAGAGTTCAAGAAGGGCTTGGATGCATTTCTGGAGAGTGATAACATAACAAGTTATAGTGACTAGGATTCCGAAGAAGGGTCTGGATACATATCTAGATGTAATATAACAAGCTATAGTGACTAGGATTCTGGAGAGGGGTCGTTGATCCAGGGATTTATTCTGATTGCCAGGTTGGAGTCAGGAAGGAATTTTTTCCCTAACATGAGGACAATTGGCTTCTACCTCGTGGGGGTTTTTGCCTTCCTCTGGTTCAACACTTTAACACTTTAGCAACACTTTAATAAATGGGCTGAACTGGATGGACGTATGTCTTTTTTCGGTCTGACAAACTATGTAACTATGTAACTATGTATATGTTTCGCCTCCCTGAAGTGCCTAGCAAGAGAAGTCTCTCCAAACTTCTCAGTATTAATTGAGTGCGTTACCGCATCATCTGTCTTACTCTTGAAATTTCTTATACTTGACTTATGCTCATTGAGCCTTGTTTTGATCTTACGTGATGTTTGTCCTATATATAATTTTCCGCAAGGGCACTTGATAGAATATATAACATTCTTAGAATCGATGTATAATATCCTCTCATGTTAATCTTATTACCCATTGTAGGCTGTAAAATTTCCGATCCCTTAATAATACCAGAACAATGTTGGCATGACATACATGCAAACGTACCAGTCTGTTGAATACCAAGTGTATTAATCCTTTGTTGTTTGTTCTTAAGAATATCTGCTCTAATGAAATCATTGCCTATAGTTTTACCTTTCCTATATACAGCCTTGGGTGGCATAGAGAATAATCTACCTGGGGCGTGGCCTGAGCAGGGAATGTGAGCGGTTGCTTGTCACGTTCTCTCCCAGATTGAGTGCTAAAAGGGCCCAAATAATCCTCTATAGAGCAAACTGGCACATAATTGCATCAACTCCCCTGCTACCTAAGACACCGCTCCTCTACCCGGCGTAACCCTCAGCTAATTCGGTGTCTTACAACCGGAGTTCTGGGACGAAGTCTCCTGCCCCTCCCCCCCCTGGCGGGAAGCGGCGCCATTTCCAAAGACCTACCTCCTGCATCGGACGCCTGGAAGCCACATCTGATATCTGGACTAGCACTGCCAAACTGACAGAGGTGCGACACACGTTTTCCCCAGGGACTCAATTATAGGTCTGATCTTATGTACCTGTATTGAGCCCCGTATTTTTTATGTTTCATGGTGTTTTTCACATTTTTTCACATGTTTATTGCTAACGTATGTCTATTCACAGGCACACACCTGTTTTTTTTTTTTCCTTGGATACACCAGGGTTAACTTTCAGGTGTTCTGCCTAATTGATTTCAGGAAGTGTATTTATTGTGAGGTCTGGTAGCTGCAATATTGGTACGATTAAGGGCCATTCTAACTGGCCTGAAACGCGTAAACACAGCAGCGTTAACTTGTTCTTATGTTTTGCTTTTAAACTTTTTCGAAATAAAAGTGCATCTTTTATAAGTATTTTCGTATCCTGAGCAAGAGTGCCGGAGTTTGTTCAACTTCTCTAGTACTTATTGATAGGGGGTTGCTTTTGCTACATCCATAAAAATAGCAGCAGCTGTCATCTCATTGTTAAGGAGAAACACCTAACATCTCATCAGTAAAGAGCAACATCTGCTATCTCACTAATAAGGAGCAGCATCTCACATCACACTAATAAAGTCCAGCTTCCTCCATCTCACTATTAGAGAGTAACATCTACCATCTCACTATTAGAGAGCTGCATCTACCATTTCACTACTAAGAGCAGCATCTGCCGTCTCACTCACAGAGAGCAGCATCTACCATCTCTCTAATAGAAAACGGAATCTACCTTCTCACTAATAAAGAGTAGCATCTACTATCTCACTAATAAAGAACAGCTTCTACCATCTCATTAATAAAGAGCGGTGCCTACCTTCTCACTAATAAAGAGTAGCATCTACTATCTCACTAATAAAGAACAGCTTCTGCCATCTCATTAATAAAGAGCGGTGCCTACCTTCTCACTAATAAAGAGTAACATCTACTATCTCACTAATAAAGAGCAGCTTCTGCCATCTCATTAATAAAGAGCAGCGTCTCCCATCTTACTAATAAGGAACAGCACCTACCTTCTCACTAATAAAGAGTAACATCTACTATCTCACTAATAAAGAGCAGCTTCTGCCATCTCATTAATAAAGAGCAGCGTCTCCCATCTTACTAATAAGGAACAGCACCTACCATCTCACTAATAAAAAGCAGCTTCTGCCAGCTGAGTCTTCCACCCTATTGCGAATAACTGTATCTTGTCTTCCCATTGTGAGCAGCTCCATATACCATCCTACGGTAAATTGTTGTGTCTATCATCTCACCGGGAACTGTTGCACCTGCCATCTTATTGTGCATAAGTGTATCGGCCATCTCACCGTATTCTGCAGTGTCTGCCACATCATTGCACCACACTAGCTGCTCTTGTCATCCCACTGTGAACTGTCTGTCTGCCAACTCACCGGACACAGCTGCACCTGCCATCTCACCATGTGTATACACCCCCCCCCCCCCACCACCCCTGCCATCTCATTTTGTACTGCAGCATTTGCCTCTACACAGTATACAGCTGTATCTGCCATTTCAAGTCCTTCTGTTTTTTCTCACTGTTGAACAGACATACTTCCCTTCTCACTGCGAACAGCCACCTCTGCCACCTCACAATTACACAGTGCCTCTAACCACCTTATTGTTGTACAGTTACATCTAAAATCTTGCTACCTGTCCAACTATATCTGAGTTACTGTTGAGTTCAACGGATTCTGCCATCACACTGTGAATTGCTCCCTTTATTATGTCATCGTTGCAAGGTCGCTTCGGCCATCTCGCTATTTGTACACTGACATTTGCCTTTCCACGGTGAACAGCTTTTCTTGCCATCTCATTGTTGAACAGCTGCTCCCACCATCTCACTTTAAGCTGCACCTACCACCTCACCGTCCTTCGGCAGCTCCTGACTCTCCACTGTGCTCGGCTGCATCTCTGACCCATCCAACAACACCTGACCTAACATGGGAGGCACCTCCAAAAAGTACACCAAATCTGAGCCTACTAAACTTCCAGACTTCTTCTCTACCATGCCACAAAATTAGACAAGATCAAAAAAAGGTATACAACTTTCTTCGGCACCTCCCTCTGTCTCCTCAAGGGCAGAATCGGTAGACCTTGATCATCAGGACGACCATGAGTCCCACCCTCTGACTGCATCCACCCTTCAATGTCTGTTTTCTTCATTCCGTTCAAGTTTACAAGCTGATTTTAAGGGAATGATTGCTGACCATAAGCTGGATTTTCAGTCTCTAGCGTCTAGAACTGAACATATTGAAACCAAAATGTCAGAATTTGCAGATTCTCATAATTCCCTCATTGACGCCAACAATACCTTAGAGGAAGAAGTCCAACGCCTCTCGAATAAAGTTTTAGACTTAGAAGATAGATCCAGACGAAACAACGTACGCATCAGAGGAATACCTGAGTCGGTTCTACCTGACCAATTACACATCTTCCTAACAGATCTGATGGCACTCACCCTACCCAACTACAACTCTCAGGATTTAGTCATCGACAGAATACACAGAATACCCAAGCCAAGAAGTCTTCCTCAGCAAATTCCAAGGGATACAATAGCCCGTATCCACTTCTATCATGTTAAAGAAGAATTCCTGAAAGCTCTTCGTAAAGTGGACTCTCTTCCTGAAAGATTTCAAACCTTATCTCTATTCCCAGATCTCTCTGCAGCCACTATGTTGCGCAGACGCGAATTTCAACCCTACACAAAACTCCTCAGGGAAAAAGGAATCCCTTACAGATGGGGCTTCCCTATAAAATTACTCATCACTAAAGATGGAACTCAAATTACTTGTGCCACTCCAGATGAAGCATGCTCCACCCTGAGGCACTGGAACATCCTCCCCAACGATGATTCTAGTCCCGTCCGGAAGAAGCAACCCCGTCCGGAGATGCTCACCCCGTTATGGTCCGTGAAATCCTCCCGCCTCCGCTCAAACTCAGCTATCCAATGAATACTTACCTTCAAGCATACCCATTGTGCCTGACTTGTTCTTTAGTCTACATCAGAGCTCCTCCCTGGAGAGATGACCTCTTCCAGTTTAAATTTGTTCTTTGCTCTCTCACCCCTCTCACTGTATAGGCGGGACTGCCTCCTTTTTTTCCCTTCTCCTAAGGGATAGTTGTCGATTACAAATGTTGTTGTTTTACAATTGCTTTGTTTATCTGTTACTTACTCAGCGGTGTATTGATTTCCTTAGCATGTACTTTACAAATCAATATCTTCTCTTCCGACCTCTTCCTTCTAAATTAATCAGCCCTCAACTCTCTTTCCTACTATTAATATGGCGTTGAAACTTTTCTCACATAATGTGAAAGGGTTAAACTCACCCTTTAAACGCTCACTCATGTGGAAAGAGGTTGCCAGGTCAAACTCAGATGTCATTTGTCTTCAAGAGACACACCTTCTTGAGACCGATGCGCATCGTCTTCACAATCGCCACTTCCCATACATATACCAAGCTCACTCCCCAAAAAAGAAAGCAGGTGTTGCAATTATGATAAAAAATACAGTCGCCTTCCAGCCTTCTCAAGTAATATCAGACCCCTTAGGTAGATACATCATTTTGATCTGTGCGATAAACTCCAAACCTCTTACGCTAGTCGCCCTGTACGCACCCAATGCCAAGCAAATACCCTTTATTAGGAAAACTATAACGGAGGCCAAACGAGTGAGAAAGGGAGGCTTAGTCATCTGTGGGGATTTTAATATTGTGATCGACAATGCCTTAGATAGATCCAAGTTACGCGGATCTCCTCCTGACAAGTTAAAATCTTTACTCTTTGAAGAAGATCTTCATGACATCTGGAGATATTTACACTCATCTGAAAAAGATTTTACTTTTTTTTTCCCACCCCCATTCAGTCCATTCTCGAATCGATTACTTTCTTGTGGATAAAATAATGCTTCCACAAGTTTGTGCCTCTGATATCGGCCACATCACATGGTCGGATCACGCTCCGGTAAAGTTGCACATAAAATCCTCCTTGCCTACTTCTCATCCTCGCCTGTGGAGAATCAATAACTTTCTACTTAAATCTCCCAAAAATGTGGCATATTTGGAAAAGCACCTCCGAGACTATTTTGCCTTGAACATTAATTCGGTTTCCTCCCCAACCACACTTTGGTGTGCCCATAAAGCCTACATCCGGGGTATCTTTATACAACTTGCCAGTAGATGTAAAAGAGAATTTAATCACACCCTAGATTAACTTCTCACTGGTATTCAGAAGGTATATAAATAATTCAAAAATAATAGTCCTGAAAATAAAAAAACACTTACAAATCTACAAAATGACCTCCGAACTCACTACCTTTAAAACTATGAGAGGAATCTCATTAAATTGAAGTGGCAATTTTATGTTCAAGGAGACCGCCCCTCTAAAATTCTTGCTCGAAGAATTAAAATCCAACAAGCCCGAACAAAAATTAACTGCTTATCAACTGATAGTAATGAGAAACTCAGAAACCCCATAGACATCACCAATGAGTTCGCTCGTTTTTACTCAAAGCTGTATAACTTACAAAATGAGGAAAATTTTATTTACCCTTCAGATGAGGATATTAACACCTTTCTGCAGTCAGTAACCTTGCCCAAACTTGAGGAATCACAACTAGAGTCACTCAATGCCCCTTTTACTATAGCTGAAGTACAAAAAGTAATTAGATATAGTAAATTGAACAAAACACCAGGCCCTGATGGCATCTCCAATGAATATTATCAGCTTTATACGGAAATTTTGGTCCCGCACATGACTGCAATGTTAACCGATATAGCCTCCACACCAAACCCTCCCAAAGAACTATTACATGCAACCATTACCACAATACCAAAACCAGTTAAACCTGATAACAAGGTCGCTAATTATAGACCTATCTCGCTTTTGAATACCGATATTATGCCAAAATCCTAGCCTCCAGAATCAATCTAATCCTCCCTTCTCTTGTACACAATGATCAAACAGGTTTTGTCCCTGGGAGACAAGCCAGGGATGCCACCAGACGTCTTTTAGACCTTGTTCAGGTTGCAGGTAACCTCAAAGCCAATATAGCCTTCCACTCGCTCGACGCCGAAAAGGCTTTCGATAGAGTGAACTGGAGATACCTAGAATTAACCTTACAGAAATTTGGATTTTCGGGTTTCCTGCTATCTGCTATCATGACCTTGTATTCTACCCCCTCAGCCTCAGTATTAACAGGATTTCTTTCGGATCCTTTTAACCTTACAAATGGTACACGTCAGGGATGCCCTTTATCCCCCTTAATTTTTGTCCTCTGTATTGAACCCCTAGCTGAGAAGATTAGCAGCAACCCCTTAATATCCGGGATTACTACTCAAAACACAAACCATAAAATCAGCCTCTATGCTGATGACATCATGCTAATAGTGTCAAACCCTCAAACATCAATCCCTGCTATTTTGGATACTTTACAAAATTATTCACTCGTCTCCTTTTATAAACTTAATAAAACTAAATCCTACATTTTTCCCATAAATAATACGTCTTCCCAACTTCCTTTTTTTAAAAGATTTTGGCTTTACCCTAACACAGTCGTCATTAGATTACCTAGGGATTAAAGTAACTACCTCCCCGCAAACCACTTTAACTACAAACTTTGATCTTCTATATACAGAATTGGAAGCAGAAATAAAAAGAATGAATAAACTCCAATTATCTTGGATAGCCAGAATTAACATCCTAAAAATGTCTCTTTTACCTAAGTTTATTTACCTTTCTCGTACAATCCCATATCTAGTACCCAATTCAATAATTACTAATTTGCAACAACTATTTACAAACTTTATCTGGAATGGTAAAAAAGCAAGAGTTAAACAAAATCTCCTATTCCATAGCCACAAAAAAGGCGGCCTCGCCGTTCCCAACCTAAAAACGTATAATATTGCGATCCTTTTAGAACAAGCTCTCCCCTTATGGTCAAACGACACGTCCTCCTCCTGGGCACAGTTAGAAGGCTCTTCTTTCTCCCCACGTCCGGTCACTTCACATCTTAAAGCATCTCTCTTGGGGGCCCCGACTTCGTCCTCACCCCTACAATCCCTGTCGGACCTCTTTAATCTATGGAAAGAATATGTAGTCTACAACTCTTGGGTCTCTCTTCCTAAAGAACACACTCCTTTAGATGTCTTGAGTTGTTGGGACGACAACTTTTCATCCTCTTCTTGGTCACATTTAGACATATACTCAGTTGATCAATTTTTCCATGATAATGGAGTCTTAAAGTCCTTTGCAGACCTCACACTCTCTCATACTTTGAGCAGACCTAATATTTACTTTTTTCAATATCTACAAGTTAGACATCTTATCACTTCAATTAACTGGCCCCACTCACCTACCGCCCCATCTGACTTCCATAAATTTCTCTTCAAGAAAAAGGGCTTTGAAAAAGGCTTATCCTTGCTTTACCATATGATCACTGATAAACTAGTTGTTGACAAACCCTCTCACGTACTCAAATGGGAAAAAGAACTAGCTAGACAGTTCTCCTCTGAACAATGGAACAACGCATACACAGCCCCCTCACAACTCTCTAAATGCCTTAACCACACTGAAATCATGCGGAAAATTCACCTCCGCTGGTATTTACCACCTACTCGCCTCACCCATATGAATACTGGCTCCTCTGGTTTATGCTGGAAAGGTTGTGGTCAACTGGGAACTTTACTTCATATGTGGTGGGGATGTCCACATATAAAAAAACTGTGGAAGTCGGTGTTCCGTCTGATATCTCGGATCACTGGCTTCCACTCTAACCCTACTCCAGATCTTGCAGTATTAGATATTGGTCTTTCTGAAATTCCTCCCTCTTTAAGAACAATATTCTTTCATGTTTTAATTTCGGTCCGAACAGCAATCGCTATGGCCTGGAAATCCTCTCATATCCCTACAATCTCTGAAATTATCAATAGTGTTGAGCGATTGCGTTGGCTATCGAGATCGATCGATAGTCGATAGTCGGCCGCTATCGATAAGGTTTTTCGATAGTGAGCATCGATTATGCGCGATGACCATTAAAGTCTATGGGAGAGCAACAACACCTTCATTATTACACCCAAACAAGGCTGGAGAAGCTGAAATTAACATCCACAACAGTCAAATGGATACGTGCTACATCTTAGGCAACACACTTAGGTTATAAAAGTCACAGAAAAAAGTCACAGACCATTTACTATCCCTGTCTTGTACACAGCCTGACCCTTAAACCTGCATCACCCACAATTAAAAAGTGCTAGAAGGCAGTATGATTTGAACCATCATGTTACTTGAACTGGACATTGAATATCCCTGTCCTGGAACGCAGCATGAGCCCCAAACCTGCATGACCCCCACATTTAAAAAGTGCCGCAAAAAGGAGTCTTTCAACCACCATTTTAGTTGAACTGGACATTAACTATACCTGTCCTGGGCCACAGCATGAGCCCCAAACCTGCATGACCCCCACATTTAAAAAGTGCCGGAAAAAGGAGTCTTTCAACCACCATTTTAGTTTCACTGGACATTGACTATACCTGTCCTGGGCCACAGCATGAGCCCCAAACCTGCATGACCCCCACATTTAAAAAGTGCCGGAAAAAGGAGTCTTCAACCACCATTTTAGTTTCACTGGACATTGACTATACATGTCCTGGGCCACAGCAAAGACCCCCCAACCGCCTGACCCCCCCATTTAAAAAATGCCGGGAAAAAAGGGGTCTTTCCCAAACCCCCCATTTTATTTCACTAACATTGACAACCTTCCCGGGGCCCCAGCATGAGCCCCAAACCCGCATGACCCCCACAATTTTAAAAAATGGCCGGAAAAAGGGGTCTTTTAACCACCATTTTAGTTTAACTGGTAATTTACTATACCTGCCTGGGCCACAGCAAGACCCAGGGCCGGGGTTACAGGGGTGCGTTTAAAGCCCAGGCCGGCCCCCCGTCATCATTAACCGCAGGGTTTAAAAAGCCCTATGACGCACAACAAAACGTCCGGCTGAAGCAAGAGCGGGAAACGGAAATGTTGGGGAATCCAGCCTTCCCCCTGTACACATTTAAACCTGGGGACGCTTTCCCCCCCGTATGAAGGGGGACCAATTTGGAGCTTTACTTGAAAAACTGGTGGTTAACGCTCCTGTTTACACCCAGGTGCCCCTTTTTCTTGGGTTCTTTTTTTCAATTTTTCCAACGGCTGGTCCTGTACTTTTTTTCTCTGTCCGTGCCCAAAACCCCTGTCCTCTGAATAACCCACATCTGGTCAAGTTTTTCCTGAAACCCCCCCTGAAAAAATTTAAGGAATTTTTTTAAAACTTTTGTACAAGCAAGTTTTTTTAGTACTTTAATTGTAGAAAAAAACAAATTTTTTAAAAAAGGAAGGAAAACCCCCCCATGTCTTTGTTTCTCTTTTTTCCCTTGTATTAAAAAGGGGTTTTTCTCAATAAAAGGGATTGATACTTTAAATTTTAAAGGGTTTGAAAAACAAGTCTTTTTTCAAAAGTGCCAATTTAAAAGGTCCTACCTATTCCTGTTTCTGACGCCCCCAACACCCTTTAGCCACTCTTGGGCAATTGGGTTTAAGAACAAATGACTGTTTTGAAACAACATTTTTTAGAATAGGGCCGAGAATAGCTGAATGTCAAAAGCAAAAAGCCCCCCCAAAAAAATAAAGCATGACCCTTTGCCACTTTGGGCAATTGTGAAGAAAAATGGGCGTTTTAAAAAAACATTTTTTTTTTAATAGGGCCGAAATAATTTCGCATTTCAAAGCAGCATGCCCAAAAAATTATAAAAATGACTTCTCAGCCCCCTGTTTAAAAAATTTTGGGGGGAGA
>JAODAL010054491.1:0-24595 GCA_025379985.1 Phyllomedusa bahiana
TGCTTCGAGTGATGTAACTGCATTAACAAGAACATCAATTTCATAAACTCCAGGGAGGACCTAGAAAGTGTTACAGAGTAAGTTGGGTAGAATAAGAAGGACTAAGATCTTACCTGTAGAGTTTCTTACCATTAATTGTTCCTATAGAGCTAAAAGTTGGTGTTTCAAGGTCCCTCAAAAGCGTTTTTATATGATTATTCACATATTCTTCATCTTCTGGGATTAATGAGAGTGAGTCTAGCAAGAAGCTGTCCTCCTGGATTGTGGGGATTGACCTGGACCTTTCGTATTGTTGTCGATCTCCAGAACTTTTCACTACTCCTGGACTGACTTGACTTTTAAGTTCCGAGTTGGTCGTTTCCTCGTCTTCAGATGTCCAGGATTCAGCATCTGAGGTATGAACTAGTGGTGGGTTCTCATACAGAAAGTCCTCTTCAGGAAACTCTTCTAGTATGACATCATATTCAGTTACTTCTGAACTTTGGTCATTGATAGTTTTTGAGTCTGTTTTAGGTAAATTCGTGGCTGGGTTGGATGCAGATCCTCCAGTAAGATAAACTGCTTCACACATGCGAGATATCCAAGACGAGACCGGCTGGAAGAAATTCTGGCCGGCCATGTCTAAAACCATGACCAGAATTTGTTCATTGGGTATTCAATTGTGCTTGCGCTCCTCAATTTTAAGTCCGTGAGCTACAGAATAAGCATTATTGGAATTAAAGTGCTTTCTGTTTTTGGATGAGTACATGTGTATTACATCTCACTATTGTATATGACTAGACTAAACTGGACAAAAATGCATTTAATTTCCTATATTCTGTCCTTGT
Organism: Phyllomedusa bahiana; assembly: GCA_025379985.1. NCBI lineage: Eukaryota > Metazoa > Chordata > Amphibia > Anura > Hylidae > Phyllomedusa > Phyllomedusa bahiana. The sequence continues at coordinate 828 of JAODAL010054491.1, forward strand.
AGATTAGCAAACATCAAGGCAGACATGTAGTCCTAAAGTTTTAATCGACTGGAAAACGTTTCTGCTACTTAACTAGCAATCAGTTGACTCATACTGTGTCCTATCTATCTATCATTATCTCAGCAGACACCAACCATCGCTTAAAGACGATCAGCTCTTCTGAATTGTCTTTTTCAGTGAACACTTTTTATTCCCCATGAAATAGCAATTTTAGCATACTGGAGTATTTTATCTTAGAACTTTATATTATTCTTCCCGGAAATGTCCATATACATTGCCAAATGGCCATTATCATTTGCCATGTCAATGCCACATGTGAGCTACACTGTGTCGGGGGCCCAATCAACAAGGGTGACACCATGTATGTCAGCTTGTTCATAGATTTCCAAAAGGAATGACATGGACAAGGCAAAATACAGACTCCTAAAACCAAAAAGTCGCAACACAACTTTGTTAGGAGATTGCATTTCCAAGAGATTTACTCTGTAAGAAATGCAATACCTATAAGGAAATACCTTAGTAAATTTCCTACCTGGGCCACAAAAATGGTTAAAAATTTTGGCCAGTCTTCTAACGACCACAACATTATTTACTAATGAACTACAACGATAAGATATCTGTTCTTCTCTTTTAATGCTTCAGGTCAGATGGGATTATAATCCACCCTGCTACTGAATCATAAAGTAGATATCTTAGTATTATTAGACCCTTAGTAAACCGCATCATGGTGTAAGAATCAGCCCATCTCCGGTGAAAATGTTTATGCATTTAATTTTTCAATAAATTCAAATTTAGAGGGTTCCTATGGCAATCTATGTGCTTCTTTTCAGATTGATTTCCTACCAAATCTACCTAAATTTCCTTCATAGTTCTTGGCTTTTGTAAAAAACAAACAAACAAAAAAACCTTTTTTTAGTTAGCTTTTTGGGGAATATTATATATGTATTTCTCAGTTCCTGGCTTTCAATTTCATTTTCTTTTTTTCTTTTTTTTAAGGTTCAAGCTCCATTCTCAGTACTGTTAAAGGGATTCATTCAATTTCCTATCCAAAAACAGAACAAGACTAGAGATGATCAAACCCTAAAAAGTTCAAGCCGAACCTCGAACCTTGAGAAGTACGGTTCGAAGTTCGAGTCAAACTCAAACTTCGAACCCCATCAAAGTCAATGGGAGAAGATGTTTGGGTTAATTTTTATACCTATACAGGTGAGGAGAAGCTGTAATTACCATCCATAACAGTACACCAACACTAGGCGCATTATATGCCGGGCATGACACATCGAAATGCACCTAAAAAATGATACGCTGTGCACCTCCATAACACATAGCATATCATTGGTAGTGTATGTAATGCGCCTATCGAGGCGCATTACATAAACTAGTAATGATATGTTATGCACCTCGAAAGGTGCATTACATACACTACTATTGATATGCTATGTGCCGCGATGTTCGGCTCGAGTTCTAAAAATTCGCGAAGTTCGACTCAAACTTAAAGGAAATGTGTCATCAAAAAATGAGTCATTGTTTAAGTCCCATTTTTATGTTAAACACATTTTTTAGGAATTTTATTTTATTTTTTTAAATTTTCATATTACATTCAATATTTTTTAATAATTCTTAAGTCCTGCAGTTTTCACTTTGGCCACTAGGCCTTGTTTGCACTGCTTTAACAGCAGTCAGAGAGATGCTTTACAGTAGCTTCATGCACTTAGGAGTGTTAAGACTGACTCAGTCCCATTCACTTCTATAGGAGGGTTTTCTAGTCATGCTCTGTGACCTGGGAAGAAGTTACTGTGCAGGGAGGTGAAAGGATGAACTGTGACTATCTCCTCTTGTGATTGGTGGGTCCTGTGTTATCTATTCACACTGGTGTTTCCTTTCAGTTTGAACCTCTTTGTGCTGATAATGAGCAGACAACTGAGAATCTTTCTGTACAGAACAGGAAGTTGTCAGACCATTATTAGGCCTAGTGGCCAAAGTGAAAACTGCAGGAATTAAGAATTATTAAAAAATATTGGAAGTGATAGGGAAAATTCTTAAAAAATGTGTTGAACATTGTGTTCGATCAACACTAAACAAGACTAAGACAATTGGAAATTGTCCTGTTTTTGGTAAAAAGAAGCAAATCGCTCTGATGGTAATGAGAAAATTAGCCTTGTCCGGTATATAATCAAGCAAGTAAGAAATAGAGTACAACAAACTCACTGCCGCCTGACGAATGTTAGTTACGATGAAATACACCGACGCCATGACAGGAAGACAATATAGACATCAGAAGTTCCAGAACTTAGGAAAGCAAATTCCGTAAACACAAAACAGATGTTAGTAACATTTACACTTTAAAGACACAAGGCAGATGGATAGCATAGAAAATCTTTTTTAAGGAGAGCTAGTTGTTAAATTTTACACATAAAAAAAAGATTCATGCAGAGAAAACTAGCTAGTGAAGAAGATATCGAAACATGATTTCAAAAAGTCTTTATTTGATAAGACTAATCATACAATAATATGGATACAAGGTCAACCAGACTCATTGGAGAATCATCTTACGGTTATTTAGGTTGTCCAAGATTAGAAAATTATGGCTGATTTCTTTCTAAAACCGCACCATACCTGTCCACAGGCTTTATGTGGTATTACAGCATGATGGTTCAGTAGTTAGCACTCTTCCCTTTCAATCCCTGGGGTCTAAGGTTCTAATCCAACCAAGGAAAAAAGTGCATTAACCCCAGGTGTTTGCATGAGTTTCCTCCAAATACTCCAGTTTCTTAACACACCAAAACATACTGATAGGTTGAAAGGCTTTCTATGAAATTGGAAGCCTCATTGGTGATAGGAAGGGATGACAATCGTAGTACTGCACTATGGAATATGTTCTCACTATATAAGAAACATAAAAAAAAATTGCTGTTCCTTCTTATTCACTTCAGGGGAGCCTGGGTGCAACATGCAGATAGGTCTGGAGCTGTTTATAAAAGATATTCTGGCAGCCATACTGGACAATTCTTTTAAATGCTGGGTACCTGAAAGTCATGTTTTGCATCATTTTGGGGCTACCAACTACTATACATCTCAAGGACTAGTGTTGGTCATTGAGGTGATTCTTATAAATTTGCTTGGCTTGTGTGTACATGACCCTCAAAATGAAAAAGAATATACCAAATTTAAGAATGTGTATATTTGCTCATGATCAAGGGTGTATATATAATATATGAGGTTATGGAACCCAGATGGTCCTCCTATCTTATCTTTACATGTAGTTAGAAAACAGAGAAGGAACGCAACAGAGACAAAGAAGGGTGAGTGAAATCAACACGAGGATCTTGAAGAGGACATGGGGACCAAAATAAACACCAATTCCTCCTGTCTCCGATGGTCGGGGGTGTGGTGGCTAATGAAGTTGAAAAGGCTATGTGAATGCAAGTCCCATATGCAATGAATTGGCGAGACCTCTTCTTTATCCCACACCCACAAAAAGAAAAAGAGAAGAATCCTCATCACAAAAAGAGTTTCTAAAAAACATCGGGAGTCCATTAACTAGTTAAACCTGAGCTTTTGCTCTTTGGTTGGAAACTTTTTGTGATTCTTTACTTCCTGAACTATGAATTTTATTATGAACATTCCTATGATATAATTTTAGGCAGGGCTGAGACAACGGGCAGATGCCACTTCATCCTAGGCAGAAATGGGGGCATAAGGGGGCATGGATGGAGCTGAATTTTCCATTGGGGGTGCTATCTGCCCTATTTGCCTAGGCCCAAGATTACCTTGTCCCAGTCCTGATTCTAGGGTGTCTATATACAGTCAGTGAAAGGCAGTGTAACAGACCTTCTGTTTTCTCAGTTCCCATAATACATACATGTAATTCATCTAGATGGTGCAATAAGAAAAGTTTAAGATGCTAGTTAAAAAATCTAAATAAGCACTATGTATATAATCCGCATACACAAAGCACATGGAGACAGTTTTTATTCACTTCTACTTAGCTCAGCTGACCACAAAGCATGCAGTGATCTATACAGAACATCAATGAACTAAACAGAAGACAAGGAAGGTGTTAGGAGATAATTGTAACACACAATGTAACACTATGACCTCAGTTATAACATTGATCTTTCTTTTTGCTTTCACCAAACAGTAATAGAAGAAAACTAGGGTAGGAACTTCCTAAAGTTTCCAATGCTGAGTCTCAACAATGAAATCACAGAGTCCACCTTTTTAGGAGTGGAAAAAGGACGGGCCCAACAAAATCTTATTACAGAAAGAAAAACTAGAAAGGACCTTTACTATTACAAAATATAACTTTTAAGTTTACTATTTAAAATACACAATATGGCCACAAACCTAATCTCAACTCCAATTACACCACATAGCATAATCCAGGTTAAAGAAGGGAAACCATATATAGGTAGTTCGATAGTACAATTAGCGAATAGATCTTACAAACCCCTACATCTGATCTACTACCTTTTACGGACAGAGTAATCGTCCAAACAGGGACGGCCCCACTCCAATCGATGGCTAAATTCCTGGGATTCCCTAATACAAATATTGCAAAAAAAGTCACGGGAAAAGTCTGACATTATTACTGTGTATCTCTATACAAATACGAATACTTGGACGAAAATACATAAAGACTATAGCATGACCTACACAGTACTAGCAGCAGAATGCCACTAGGCCAGTGATACCATACCTAACGGGAACTCCGTACTCCACTAATATACCGCTACCCCACAATAATGTACAAAGGTTTACTCTTCTGTATCCACCAGGGGTAATCATTAGCAAGCTGAAACAGTGCACTCCATGTCTCTCCCGACGCAGTTTCCCCCCCAATATTAGGGATTTCTTCCAGGGGATTATCGATCATCGGCACCTACAAAGTGACAAGGTTGTCTTCAACGCTGGAGGCACCTCAGAATCGAGTTACTCCATATCACTTCTCTTTGGACTAGCAATGATTGTGGTACAAAGAAAAAAAAAAGAAAAAAAAACACAAAAACAACTGGGATTGAGGACTAACATCCATATATGAAGTACACATTGCTTCATTAGCCCATCGCAGCCTTAACCTGTATTACGTCCCACGGAGGAAGAGACGACTAAGAATCGCGCATGCGCACAGACCGGGTTCACTCTTTCCCGCGGCGGTCTTCAGAATGGTACGGCGCTATGCGCGAATCTACTCGCTACATCGTACAGCGCCCATACACGAAAAAATAGGTATACCTTTTAGCTACGGGCAGGGAAGCCACGAGAATGCGAGTAGTATTCTAAGATGTGTTAGGTTCTCTAAATAGTTCGCACAATACACAAATATACATTACTTTCTTGGTCATGTCTTACGGTCTATGCCATACTGTCCTGATAGGCACACAATGCGTAACTATATTGAAAACTAAAAAGCACCTACTAGAAACATCGAATTCTAGGTAAAACAGATTCAGTATAGGACTATCTTCCCCGATTCTTCCCCGGAGAGATTACAGTTATAGATGTTAATGGGACAAAATATCCCACAATAATACAAACTTGATATAAAAGGCAAAAGATAGAAAACCTCAAAATGGGGAAATCAACTTCTGAAAGTACCTAAGGCAATAATGTTAAAGATCATAACGAATTAACTATCTAAAGATAAAAATTCAAAAAATGATAATTAAATACTAGGCTAACGAGCATTAGCCCGATCACCTTCCCAGAGGGTTTATGGTGTACTATTTTAATATATAGCATCCGAAGTAGAGGATTTATTAATCCCTTTGGTCTTAACTGTTTCCACTGACATTCCATTAAGTTTTCATTCCTGTAGCCGTTTATTATCCAAATCGCCCTACCTTGGCGATTTCTGTATTTTCTCACCATCCAAGGAGTTTTTGATCCACGAGACACACCGCCACATGGTAAGACAGACATGATGGACAAATGGGGTGTCCCGACGATTCCTGATTTCTCCCAGGTGCTCTCCAACCTAAACTTTTATCGCTCTTGTGGTTCTTCCCACGTACTGGACGATTACATTCACAGGTTAATAACCATAAAACCACCCCTTCAGAGTCACAATTGAGTAAAATCAACCGAATCACATACTTTTTCCAGTACGTTTGGCTTTTGAAGCTTTAGTCTAGTTACATACTGGTGCCAAAAGATACATTTGCCGCATCTAATCATGCCCTTGGTTACCGCTCTAACCAGTGACCCTTACTTTTTAGGGGCGGGTATAGTGACTATGGAGACTATCCTATCCCCAATCGAGAAGCAACCGCCTAAACTGTGAATATGGATATGATCAGCAGGACCTCCTTCTGATCTTGGTTCACATGCAAGTACACCCCACGTGTTTTTTTAGGATTTTAAAGTTCTACGTTGGGACATGTTGTCATAAGCTCACACTATTAATCATACATTCCCCTACCTATCCTTCGTCCAGTTTACTTCAGGGATCGGGTTCTAATAGGTCAGTCTGTTTGTCCTCGGGCATAATTGTAGGCAGATTGTTATACATTACATCGGAATAGCCCTTTCCAAAAAAAACTCGTCTTGGAGGTCCCTTGCATTGGGTATTTAGATAAGCCCTCAAGTCTGGGAACAGTTCCTCTAAATAAATCCTTAATAATGACCCCTTGGGATACCTTTCTTCAGGGCAAACCGGTGAGGTTGATGGACTATACATCTCAAGAAGGTTGTTCGTCGATGGTTGGCTTTCTATTCTTGTTTTTGCCTCGTCTGTATCGGTCCAAGCTGATCTCATCACAATCTTCAGATCATGAAATGAGAAGCCTCACTTGTCACTAATTTCACTGGTAAACGTAAACCGATCTGGTTGTTGTTAAGGAATTCAAAACTCGGTTAAACGTTCGATACCCTTCGCACACAAAATAAGGGACATCATCAATATATCTGCCCAGAATAATATATGGGGCATAAAGTTATTACCTTCCTCTCGCAACACCACGGTCTCCTCACCACCAACTCCCAGGAACTAAATTCGCGTATGATGTGCGGAGCACACCGGGCTCACATCGCAAGTGCCTGAGCTAGGTGGTAGTCCCTGGGGTACCGTAGAGCGATTGCTAGTTATGGGTTCAGACGAACTCTAGGAGTCTAAGAATAAAAGTACTATGGTTTTTAATACTGTTTCCCTCTAGTCCTAGAAATGCGCACTGACTTAAGGCCTCAATCATAGATGGATACTACATATAAGGCATTCAACGTCGCAATGGAGGCTAATTTTAATCCAGGTTCAAACATTCTATACCTTCAAGTCGGCAATAGATCAGAACTATCTCTGATATAAGTGGGCATATCCAGTTAATCATAAAACTCTTCATGCACCCTAATCAAGGGATAAACACCAGAGTTTCTGCGTAGCGAGTCTACCCTGAAAACTATGGGCGTCCCTTCAAACGGGCTAAGGGCCCTTATGTATTTAGGAGTGAATAGAATGTAGCAAGCTGTGGTATTTTAGGGAGAATAAACTGTGATTCTTCTAGACACACACTTCAGATACATGAGCTTCTCACTACCAAGACCTCCAGGTCCTTGAGAAATTATTAGTTTTGGGTCCCCCTCTCAACATATGTTATAAATTTCCTTTATATTTCCAAGGAGGTTCTGACTACTATTTTACATATAGAGTCCTGTCCAATAATGGACCAAATTACCACCCTTTATTGAGGCTTTATTACTACGCTGGTGTCCTGTTCAAATTAAGTTAATAAAAAAAATTTAAAAAAAAAAAAAAAAAAAAAAAAAAATAAAAAAATCTTAAAAAAAAGGGGGTGCGGGGGGGTTTTTGGGGGGTGGTGGGTGGTAAAAAAAAAACAATAATGCACTCATTCTCACACTAGCATCAGATTGTGGGTTATCTAACCGATTTTCCCTGTTCGTTCCCCTCAAGGACCCGTAAATCCCCTCTCAACCAATGCCAAAAATAGATCGATCTCGGGTGTAGGATTTTTAGGGGGCATTTGATGCTCCTTTGGTTTCAAAGTTCTTGTATACAAGCAGGTTGATCTACCCCCTCATTTTCCTCAACACAGTCCTTCTAGGGTTACCTCACCCGCCTCTAGGTCTGACTGCATTCTATAACCCAGATCAGTACACAAATTTGGTTCCTCTAATTTGAAGAAACTTAGCCCATTTTAATTTCCTATGTAAAATGATTTTAATATCCTTAACCACGTCAAAACATCTCAAACCTCGGTCATCGGGACAAAACAGGAACTCTTGAGAGAACCATCTCCTTTCCTCAATTCGTTAGTTCCTCTTTTGGAGAGATTGACATTTGATATCTGAGAAGCTTTCGCCCACCTCACCTATCATTCTCTATCCCCTCTCCCCCCTCTTTTGTTTTTTTATTTCGGGGATCTATCGGTAGAGAGAAAGTTCCTTCTCCAAAAAGGTTGAGCAATAACCCTGCGCGACAAGTGGAGGTAGAGGAGGAGGAGGGAAGGCTGGGATTCCCACTCTCCTCTTGAAATCCGATCTGGGGATGGTACTTCCATACTTGGGCTCTCTCCCTCAAGGGCCACGATTCTGTTCGTGCAGTTCAACGTCTGGAGTATTGATCTTGGGATCTTCCCTCATATATGGTACCCTCCTCTCCTCCCGTCCCAGCGTCTAAATGTAGCAGTCGCCGGTTATAAGGATCAGAGGAGACATGACAGTCTCCGTTAGATTTTTTTCTCTCACCAAGGAAGGGAAAAAGCTTTTTGATCATGAAATTCATTTAACATCTCGATTTAAACTCGCTGGTGCTTTTCTTATATTTAATTGATTTGATTATTTTTCAATACGCGTTTTGGAGAAAAATTCTCTCTCCTGAGAAATTCTGGATTCAAACTTTAATCTTCTGGGTTTTTTCCATATTAACTCTATTACTAATGTAACTAGACTGTTTTCTCTAGGGTGATTTTCTCTCCTATTTCATCAACACATTGACATTAGCCTGTTACAGAGCTTTCAATAAGCTACCTGCCTCCACTTTTGATTAGATCAGGAGACCTCGAAACGGTTTGCGGGGACTCACATTTATTCTCAGACCCTTAGGCACTACTCTTGCCTTAATATGTTCTACAGGTACTGTAATTTCCCCCATGATTTCATATTATCTCGAAATCCAAAATTATCAACTCATTGATAAATGGTTTGAAAGTCACACACTATCACCGTCACTTTATCTCTATGTAGTTGTAGAAACACACCTTATTGGCATTCATTAAGCAATCTCCACTCTCTGGTTTGTTGCCATTGAGGACTGTTATGCTTACGGGACCGTAGACATGACAAGGAGTAATGTATATTTGTGTTTCTGTGCCGATCTAAGTATGAGAACACTAAAACATCTTATGCAATTACTAACGGCGCATGCTCGGGTCCATGCAGTAGCTAAAAAGGTATACTATTTTTCGTGTTAGGAGGCGTGGTACGCGAGGTAGCGTTAGTTCAGCGCATGCGCCGTACATTCTAAGACACGCCGCGGGAAAGATTGAAACCGTCGGTCTGCGCATGCGCGATCTTAGTCGTTCTTTTCCTCCGTGGGGACGTGAATACAGCGGTAAGCTGCGATTGGGACTTATGAAGCACTGTCGTTGTGTACTTATATAGGGATAGTTAGTCTCAATCCCACTGTGCTACCACAATCATGCTGTCAATTGAGTATGATATGGAGTTAACTCGATTCTGTGTCCTCCAAGCTTGAAGACAACCTTCGTCACTTTGTGGTGCCCAATGATCGATAAATCCCCTTGAAGACCCCATATATATTTGGAGGGGGAAAAGCGGTCGGGAAGACATGGAGGTGCACTGTTTCAGCTTGCTAGGATTACCCAGTGGTGTACAGATGAGGTATACGTGTAATTATTGTTGGAATGTATCCGGTTATTAGTGGAGTACGGTGTCCTGTTAGGTATCTATCTCTGGCCTAGTGGCAGTTGTGCTAAGTACTGTGTATGGTTTGCTATAGTACTTTATGTATTTTCGTCCAAGTATCGTATTTGTATAGATAACCAGTATCTATTAAGACTTAACAGGTGACTTTTTTTTTTGCATATTTGTGTGAGGGAATCCCAGGATTATAGGCCATCGATTGGATGGGGCCTCCGTCCCTTTTGGCGGACGATTACTCTGTCACGTATAGGTAGTAGACAGATGTAGGGGTATTGTAGATCTATCGACTAGATTTGTTACCTAATTTATTACCTATTTATAGGTGTTCCATTCTGTCCCTGGGATTATGCTATTTGGTGTATTTTGGTGTTGAGATTAAGGTTTTGTGGCAATGTAGTATTTCTAATATATGTACAAATCTAAAGTTATATTTTCAAAGTAAGGCCTTACTAGTTTTCTTTCTGTGAATAAAGTTTTTTTGGGCCGTCTTTTTCCACTCCAAAAAAGGTGGAGTCTGTGATTTCTGTTGTTGATTTTTGGGCTCTAAGTAATGGAGGGATCTTTTGAGTGTACCAATCCACGAGAGAGGGCTGGCTTAATGAGGCCAATACAGTGTGTTATCGACAACTATAGAGATATAGGACGGTATAGTGTGGACTTCAAAAACCATTTTTCAATGAGTTATAGTTGGATATCGAGATAATTAAAATACATGGTGGGAATTACAGGACCCTGGAGAACTTATTAAAGGCAAGGAGTAGTGCCTAAGGGGTCTGAGAATAAATGTGAGTTCCCGCAAACAGTTCGAGGTCTCCTGGAGCTAATCAAAGAAGTGGGAGAGGTATCTTATTGAAAAAAGCTTGTATCAGCTAATGCAATTGTTGTTGAATGGGAGAAAAATTCACCCTAGAGAAAAACAACTGTACATTTTGAATGAGGTTAATAGAAAAAACCTGAAATTTAAAGGTGATCCAAGAATCAAGGAGAGAGAATCTTTCTCCAAAACAGCGATTGAAAAATATCAGAACTTCCAATTAACATATAGAAAACACCGCAGTTTAATCGAGAGCTGTAAATGAATTTTGTGACCAAAAGCTTTTTTCCTTCCTTGGGGCAAGAAAAAAATCTAACGGAGACTGACATTTATCCCTCTGAATCCGGATAACAGCGATCTCCGACAGTAGACGCTGGGACGGAGGAGAGGAGTGACATATCGAGGAAGATCCCGATATCAATACTTCCAGACGTTGGAACACAACGAGTGAGATCGTGCTCTTGGAGGTAGAGACGCCCATGTATGGAAAGGTTCATACCCAAAATCGGATTCAAGCGAGTGGAGGGGGAAATCCATGGCCTTCTCCTCCTCCTCAACACTTTCTCTTCGTCCGCAAGGGTTATCTCAACTTTTTGGAGAAGGAACTTCTCTTACCGATATCCCCGAAAATAAAAACAAAGAGGGGGAAGAGGGGAGAGAAGATAGGGAGTTGAGATAGATGATAAGGATCAAATTGTCAATCTCTCCAAAGAGAAATATAACGAATGAGAAAGAACAGGGTTCTCTCAAGAGGTCTGTCTTTTGTCCGATGACCAGGTTAAATGTTTTGAACTGGGTTAAGGATATTTAATCTTTTTACTAGGAATTAAAATTGGGCTAAGTTATTCAAATTAGAGGACACAAATTTGTGTACTGATCTGGGTATAGAAATCATCAGACCTAGAGGAGGTGAGAACCCTAGAAGACTCGTTGGAGGAAAATGAGGGCGGTAGATCAACTGGCTTGTATACAACTTGAAACCAAAGCAGCATCAGAATGCCCACCTAATATCTACACCGAGATCGATATATTTTTCGGCATTGGTTGAGAGGGATTTACGGGTCCTTGAGGGGAAAGAACAGGGAAATCGGTTTAGAGGAACCCACAATCTGAGTGCTGGTGAGATGAGGGCTTTACTTAATTTTTTGGAACATGCGAAACCCAGCGTAGTAATAAAGCCGTCAGATAAAGGGGGTAATTTGGTATTATGGACCAGGACCAGTATGTAATATGTGTCAGAACCTCTGGAAAATTAAAAGGAATTATAAATATTGAGACGGGGACCCAACTGAGGTATTTCTCAAGGACCTGGTGGTTTGGGTAAGTGGAAGTTCTCTTGATCTGGAAGTGGTGTCTAGGAATGGAATCACAGTTTTATTATCCCTAAAAACCACTGATTGCATAAATTCTATTCACTCCCTAAAAATACAAGGGCCTTAGGCCCGTTGAAGGGCACGCCCCATAGTTTCTGGGATTAGACTCGCTTACGAGCAGAACTCTGGTGTTTAATCTTGATAGGGTGCTTAGAGAGTTTGTTACTGGATTCGCCCTCTGATTTTTCAGAGATAGGTTCTGAATCTATTGCGCAGACTTGAAGGTATAAATGTTGAAACCTGATGTAAATTAGCCTCCAATGACGTTGAAGAGCTTTATAGCTAGTTTCCATCATGAATTAGGCCTTAAGGGCGGGGGGGGGACAGTGCGCATTTTTCTGAGGGACGAGGGATTACAGTTAAAAAACCATAGTACTTTTATTCTTAGACTCCTAGAGTAGTACTGACCATAAAATACTTCCTCTTCGGACCCCAGGGTCCTAACACCAGCTAAGGGGCACTTCGCATGGGGAGCCGTGTCGCTCCCACATCCCGGATTTGTTCTGGGTTGGTGGGAGGAGACCGTGGTGTTCGAGGAGGAAGGTAATTACTTTATGCCCCATATATTATTCGGGGGAGATATATTGATGATGTCCTTATTTTGTGGCAGGCGTCAGGCGAACGTTTAACGAAGTTTGTTGAATTCCTTAACACACAACCAGATCGGTTTTACAGTTTACCAGTGAAATTAGTGACAATGGAGCTTCTTTTCTGGATTTCTGAGAATTGTGATAGATCAGCCTTGGACCAGATACTGACGGCAACTTATAGTAAGCCAACATCGACGAACAACTCTTGAGATGGGGAGAGTCATTCACCGGGTTGCCTGAAGAAAGGTTATCCAAGGGTCAGTATTTAGGATTAGGAGGAACTGTTTCCCAGCATTTGAGGGCTTCTATACCCAAGCAAGGGACCTCAGGACAGATTTTTGGAAAGGGGACTAATCCGATGAATGTATTACAATCTGCATTCATTATGCCCGAGGAGCAAACAGGAATGGTGGACCTATTAGTACCCCGTAAGAAAAGGACGAGGTCAGGTGGGGGAAGTGTAGGATTCTACGGTACTTATGACAAATCATGTCAACGAGAGATCTTTAAAATCCTAAAAATAAACACTGGGGTGTTCTTCAGTGTCGGGACCAAAGATCTGAAGGTAGGTCCTGGTGTATCATCATTATGTCACATTTAGGCGGGTGCGCTCGATTCGGGGAACAGATAGTCCATAGTCACTATAACCCCCCCTAAAAATAACGGGCACGATGGTTAGAGCGTTAAGCCCTAATGGGCATTGTTTAGATGCGGCAAATGTATCTATTGCAGTATGTAGCACAGACTAAGAGCATCAAGGTGCCACAACGACTGGAACAGAGTATGTGATTCCGGGATTTTTCTCAAATTGCTGAATCTGAAGGGGTGGTTTTATGTTATTACCCTGTGAATGTAATCTTCCAGTACGTGGGGAAGACCACAAGAGCGATAAAAGTTAAGGTTGGAGAGCACTGGGAGACCATCAGGAATCGTCGGGACACCCATTGTCCATCATGTCGGGTCTTACCACGGCGGGTTTTAGTGGATGTTGTCGTTGGACTAAAATCACTGGGGTTGGAAGATAATACAGAATTCGCCTACGGAAGGGTGATTTGGATAAATAACTGTAAGGACAGGAAAACTGAATTGGAATGTTCAGGTTGGAAACCAGTTAAGCCAAAGGGATTAAATGGAAATCCTCTTACTTTGATGCTTATATATAAAAATAGTACAACCATACCCTTGAAGGTGAACGGTAGCAGATTGCTCTTTAGCCTAAGTTATATTAATTATAATTTGAATTTTATCTTTTAGAGTAGTTAAGTTGGTTTTGATCTTTACATTAATGCTTAGGTAGACTTTCAGTGTAATTCCCCATTTTTGTGGGTTCTATTCTTATGCCCTTGTATATATTATTTTGAATTATTTGTGGGATATTTGTCCCATTTCACATCTATTACTGTATCTCCTAGAATCGGGGTAGATAGTCCCTATATGAATCTGTTTTCCCTTATAGGTTTTCTAGTAGGTGCTTTTTAGTTGCATTATAGTTTACACATTGTTGCCATGAGGACAGTATGGCATAGGACCGTTGACATGACAAGAGAAGTAATGTTATATTTGTGTATTGTGCCGATCTATGTATGAGAAACCTAAACACATATTAGAATACTACGGCGCATGCTCGAGTCCCCTGCCGAGTAAAAGGTATACCTATTTTCGTGTATAGGGCGCTGGTACGGAGGTAGCGTAGTTCGCGCATGCGACGTACATTCTAAGGACACGGCCGCGGGAAAGACAGTGAACCGCGGTCCGGCGCATGCGCGATCTTAGCTCGCAGCCCCTTCTTCCTCCGTGGGACGTAATACAGGTAAGCTGCAGATTGGGCATATGAAGCACTGTGTATTATATAGGGATGTTATGCTCAAATCGCAACTTTGTACCACAATCATTGCTGTCCATTGAAGATTTGATATGGAGTAACTCGATTCTGAGTCCTCCATGCTTGTAGAAACATTGTCACATTTTGTTGCAATGATCGATAATACCCTGAAGAACCCCTATATATTGGGAGGGGGGAAACGCGTCGGGAGACATGGAGTGCACTGTTTCAGCTGCTAAGGGATTACCCTGGTGTAAGATGAGTATACGTGTTACATTATTGTTGGGTATCGGTTATTAGTGGAGTAGGGAGTGTCCTGTATAGGTATTCTATCTCTGGCTAGGTGGCATTACTGCTGCTAGTACTGTGTATGGTCTTGCCTATCAGTACTTTATGTATTTTCGTCCAAGTATCGCGATTTGTATGATATACACAGTATTAATCATACTTTCCCCAGGTGACTTTTTTTGCAATATATGTATTAGGGAAATCCCAGGATTAGCCAGCGATGGATGGGGCCGTCCCTTTTGGGACGAATACTCTGTCCGTAAACAACAGGTTAGTAGACTGATGTAGGGGTATGGTAGATCTATTCGCAATGTTACCTATCTTACTACCTATTTATGGTTTTTCCCTTCTGTACCTCGGCGCATTTATGCTATGTGGTGTATTTGGTGTTGGTGATTAGGTTTTGTGGCCATTGTGTATTTTTAATATATGTAAATTAAAGTTATATTTTTAATTAGTAGCCTTTCTAGTTTCTTTCGTGAATGAGTCTCAAAAATGCCAAATTACCCAATGTCCTTGAAGAACTCCAGATTTTTCTTTTGGCCGTTTTCTCTTCCCACGTTGGTCCAAACATGGGAAAATCTCACCACCAATTTTTCAAAGCACAAACTTTTCTATTTATAAGGAGGAACCCTAGACCTTGGCAGGTGACACACACCTTGACACTACACCCACACTGCAGGATCCTCCGAAAACACCTCACTGCGGCCAACTCCGGGGACTAGGTAGAAAAACAAAAGAACCAAAAATTGTTAACGAAGAGAGCTGGGAGAAAATAAACTAATTTCACTAAAGTTCTCATCATATGGCTGGATACTCTCTCACTCCCTAATGGCGGCACTTTAATCGCCCTACAACCTTACCCTCGCCTACTATCCGGTAAGGTCACTCTCGCGGACTTTACCAATTCTGCGCTTCTGCTAATACAACAATGCGACACGTCGCTACATACAGCCCCATCACAACACTACGCCTTATACTCGCGCCTCGCCCCCCCCACCTAGATCGTCCCAGACAGCACAGCACACAACTGCACCTACTTACTACTCTCTCGCGCTATGCAGAAACGATATATACTCCTCCGCCGAACCCACAAGCGCTGATCTGGAACAACGCTCTTCACCGTGCACCGCGGCGGACACTCCACTCGCGCCTCGTAAGTGCTCATATCTCTCATACTCTTTATGTTACACTCAGTGGGCAGTTTATCATCTTCAGCCAAGGTAAGTGCTCCAATAACTCCCATAGAAGTGAATGCAGGAGATGCCCCGATATTCACAGCCATGTCTTTGCTTGCTGTGCCTGTGGCAGGAACGATGACGAGGGGTAAAACGAACCTTGTTCTCAAGATAGCTGTGGGTCATATATGTGGAACCATATATATCACAATTTGTATAGACCAACACTTGCCAAAGCTTTTTATTTCTTTTTAATTTTTTTGTTTCATCCGTGTGTAGTACAACTTTTAAAACACTTTATTCAAATTTCGTGAAAGTAATGACAAAAACATCATAGAAAAGTGGTATACTTAGTCTTAGTAGGACATAGTCTTAATTCTGATTCGAATAGCAGAGAAAAGTACAGGCAACCGGCTGTACACCTGTGCAACATTTTGGAGGAAGATTCCGCCCCCTTTCTCAAGCATGCATGCTGTTGTCCTTCACTATCTTTTATACAACACTTAGTCAACCATTTCTATACTTCATACCAAGTTACTGCTAAAAGCTTAAATAATTCATTATAAGAATGGTCTAAAATGAAGGTCCTAACTGAGGTCTTTTGGAGTTCTCGATTCTAGTGAAACTATCCAATATGCCCTTTGTCTTAGTAGACGCTGTTTAACTTGTACTGTATCTTTTCCTGTGACTTCTTGCAAAACGCACAATTTCCAAACCGCAACATTGTGCCGCTTTTTAAAGAAGTGCCTTGCTGACTGTATTTCTCAAACTTTTTATCTTTTCCTCTTTTCATGCTTTGGTTAATTCCGTATGTTAACCCTTCTCTCCCTAACCTCTTCCCTCTTTCTGTTTTGTAAGTTCTAATGGCGAAACTTTTATGCACCTGGCTAGTTTTGTCACACGTGCATTTCAGTAAGTATGTAACTTGCTTGCTTCATGAAAGGTGTAGAAAAAAAAAATTTCCCTATATTGGATCACTTCTCAGCACTTTCAATTATTGTAGATAGGCCTTTTTTTTATTATTTATGCATGTTTGTCATCGGTTGTAGTAAAGGATGAACCTGTCCTTTCTTTTCTTTCTCTATGTACACCTCAAAAATACTTCCCTATTTTCTGTAGGACCTCTAAACCTATTTTTAGTCTACTTATTATACTCTCTTTTTTCAAACTTGCCCACAATTTTGTGCATACTGGCAACATAAGCTTCGGGTGTGGAGCAAATCCTTCTTGCCAAAATCAATTGCCCCTTAAGTATGCCCTTACATGTCTGAGGGAATGAAAACTTTTTTCTGTGCACTAACAATGTTGTGATCCATTTCCTTGGCTGCATTGTTTTTAAAATGTTGTACCATTGTTTCTGTATCTCGGATATTGAGATTGAACCATGCTCTCACTTTTGGTCATGGAAACTGAATCAATGGCTGTTGCATTAACGGTGCTGGGACAAACTCTATTAGCAAATACTTAGAATCATCCCATAGCAGAAACACAGTCATCGACGTTATCTCAGCTATGTGGATGTTATGTTTTGCAAATTTGGATTTAAACACAAGGGCATACATGTTCAAAAAAAAGTGCATTTCCAGCAGGTTTTAGGCGCATTAAATCAGTGTAAAAGTGGTCAGAAAGTCCGATCCCTCAAAAAAATGGAGTCAGGCTATACCTTGATAGAAAACTTAATGACCGCTAAAGAGGCGCATTGCGGCGGACAGAGGCGCAATAACATATGCCAATGCGTCCCTCAATAGGCGCATTGCGCGACGGGGGCACGCACAGAGCACATATTTAGGTGCATTACAAGTGTTGTGCCCAGCATATAATGCGCCAGTTTCCGGTGTACGACAGTCCAATTTACATCAAGAATATGGCATCAAGAAAGTGGTTTTGCGCAAAATAGACCAAAAAACTGCATTACACACCATAAAATAATAAAAAACCAAAACAAACAAAAGCGATAAATACCAAAAATAGGAAAGAGAAAAAATAAACCAAAAAACCCAACAAAAAAAAACAAAACCAACCCCCAAAAACACAAAACCAAACCAGACACATAAAACACAACCTAAAGGACAAAAAAAATGGCAGTGTTGGGACATGTCGCCCAAAATCTTTCTCAAAACTTAACATATAAATGTTAGCATAACTTGGAGCCATAGAGAGTCCCATTGAGGTCCCCTGCAGCTGCAAGTAAAAATGCTGGCCAAAACGAAAAAGGTTTTTTGTCAACACAAGGTCCAGTAAGGATAGTAGAAAAAGTTACATTTGCATTAGATAATGAGTGTCTTCATATAGTGTTTCTCATGACCGCAGTCATGCCATCATCAAAAGTTATGCCCGTAAAGTAAAAGGACTTTATCTCCACCGTACACATACATTTTTTACCACTGGCATCAACGCAGAAATGGAACCGCAGAAAACTGTCCCGTATTTGTAAACAGTGTTGGGGCTTTATTGACCACTTGTTGCAAAAAGGTATCCACTATCACGGTCCAGCAGTGAAATTGATGCCTGAACGGATAGGGAGACACTATCGATTTGTGTACCTTTAGATACCAGATACATTATCGTTACTCGAGGTAGTATTAATCAACATTTTTTCAAATATTCAGTAATAATTCAATTAAAGGGACTGCTTCATCTAACCTCTCTTACAGTGTAATTTTTGTATATCCTCAGTAGGGTCTCTGTAACATAGCTCGTACACCTTTGTCATCGGTCAGATGACCACTGAAGCTCCTCTCCTTTTCAGCCTCACGTATGATTAAAGTAGGGTCTCCCTCAGGTCTCTTATTGCTGTAAACCCTTTTTTTAGAAAAATTTAGGAATTCTTTAGATTGTTGTACTCATGAGTTAATGTTCACGGAAACCCCCAACCCTGAATTCCCCACCCCTCTGGCAGGTTTTAAAAAGGGATTTTCCCCAAATAGTGAGCTAACAAAAAAAGGACTATTATGACATCTTTTTAAATCAGTGAAAATTTTGTGTTATATCCAGATTAACTAAAATAATTTCCCTCCCGATCTCCACCCTGACCTTACATACTTTTTACTAAATGTCAACAGGGATTAAGTAGTAAACCCCCTTTAAGAAACGCCCTTTCGAGTGTTTTCCCCTTTCAAAAAATTGGATTGAAAATTTAAGATAGGTACAACGTAAAAGGGTAAAATAAACATAAAGGAACAAAAATGTACTCAAGCAAGTATGAGGTGACACCCCCTTGGGGGCATTATAAGTGTATTATACTGCGACAGATGTCAAGTAGGGGTAAAAAGGGTTACAGTCAATAGCACCTATCCAATTATTGGGTAAAGTCCCGGGTTTGAAAAAACAGGGTAATTGGATAAAAAACTGGCTGTCGGGTCGATTCAGAGAGTGGGGGTAAAAGATTCCTACTTAAAAGGGCCCCCCCGTTGTAAGCGGTACTCAAGGCTCAGTCCTCTTTTTGTTCAAAGTATTTTCTAAGATATGAGGTGGGGATTAATCGCAATGTTTTATTTTTGCAGATGACACCAAACTATTAAATTATGCAGTGTATGGGAAATATTTGAAATTGCAAGCAGACCTGGACAAAAATGAGTGTTTGGGATCCACTTTTCCCCCCACAGGGCAGAGCAGAGTTTTGGTTGGAGGTTTGAGACTCAAGGGGCTCACCCCACGGCAAAGGGCAAAAACGGTAGTTTTATCCGACCGGTATTTGTCCTGTTTTAGTGCCGTCCCCAAGGCCGCCCTGGGACGGTTTTTCTCCGAGATGAGCGGAGAAAAGCCCTCCCCCTCCCATTAATATGGTCATATTCTGTCCGAAAACCGGACGGAAGAATGAACATGTTCAATGTTTTTCGGGGACCACGGTTTGAAAAAACGCCGGGCGGAAAACCCGTGCAGTGGGGACTGCTGCACGGGTTTTCCATAGCAGCCCGGTGTGTTCGTTTGCGGCCGGTTTTTCAGACAGTCTGCAAAACCGCAAACTGTCTGAAAAACCGACCGCAAAACGGTGCCGTGGGGACAAGCCCTAAGGGTAGCATTAATTAATAGGCTGCTGTTCAATTGACCTCACTAATTTAGCCTTATGAAGACCTCTTCCATACTCTAAACTGGATGGGTCTGTCCGGAGTCTGATTTTTCTTTCCATTCTATATGTTTGGAGCTTAGACTTATTTGTCCGCACAAAAGGTGACAGTGAAATGAGCACACGGATTGCATCAGTGTCTGGCTCATCCTGATCCGATGACAATGAAGTCACATGGGAATAAGTGTTTGCTTTGATTATTAACACCTACAGCGGCTGCTATTAATTTATAGCCAAACTCCAAAATCACAAGCTACTTTGTCACAATGTGACGTCTGTTCAGACAAATGCAGAAAGCAGCGTTTTGGAACTGCTCCGACTAAAAATGCAAATTGTAAATACTTTTGGTGGAATATTGAATGGTATGGTTTCCCTTTATGGTGCAGAAAACAGTATGTGGATTATACACAGAGACCCTGAGATATGTAATGGTATTCTAGCTATGTCTATCGTGTGACAAGGGACAAAATATGCAGATGGGGTGTGTGGACTGTCGCTCCCTGAGCACTCCTGGTTGATCATAGGATTCACATAAAGTCTTGGAGACTTCTTCAAAGCAATTGCATTTAATTGGCTGAGAGGCCTCCTCAGAGTTGGCACGTACTATCTGTAAGGTGATACTAGATTTCAACGTTTAGTTGATACCTTAACTACAAATACCCATCTAATTGACATTTTGTAGGTGTCCTAAAGTAACAGGATCTGGCTGCACTGAGTGCCGTTGCACATTCAAAGGATAAGTGATAAATGTCTGATCACTGAGGATATGGCCGCTAGGACCCCCAGTGACCGCTAAAAAAGGGGCCTCAAAACCCCCTTTCTGAGTCTTGAATGGAGCAGTGGCAAAACATGCACACTGCTGCGCCATTCAAAGTCTGTGGGACGCACGGAGCTAACAACGTACTATACTCAGTTATTTTCATTATTATTAGTATTTATTTTAAAGCGCCATTGATTCCAGGGTGCTGTACATTCAAGGGGGTTACATACATAACATATGTCAAACAAGTACAATGATAACGATGTATGACTTACAACAGGCACAACAGAGGGATAGAGTACCCTGCCCGCGAGGGCTTACAATCTACAAGTAGGAGGAAAGAGACATAAGGTGAGGGGCAGACATGTTTGTGGGGTAGTACTGTGTCAGCGGGGTTATTGTTGGTTATAGGCTCCTGAAGAGATGGGTTTTCAGGTTGCTTTTGAACCTGATGAAGGTGGAGGAGAGTCTGATGTGTTGTGGTTGTGAGTTCCAGAGTATGGGGGAAGCACGGGAGAAGTCTTGGAGATGGTTGTGTGAGGAGCTGATAAGGGGAGAGCAAAGAAGAAGGTCCTGTGCGGACTGCTCTGCTCTGCTTAAAGGGGTGTTCCCACCTATCTTGGGAACAGGGTTCCAAAACTCAGAATGGAGAGCTGGACACTGTTACACACAACCCTTAATTCTGTCTTATGTGAGATCTGAGTACAGGTGAGCGCTGTGTTTGGCTACACTCATGGTGGGAAGAACTCTTTAAAGACTTCCTTGATATTTGAATGTCTGCAGAAAGGGCAGGCATCTCGGTGCCCCTGTTCTAGTGGTCAGTGGGGGTCCAGGGTGGATAGGGGATAAATGTCTATGGTGGGAAAATCATTTTATTTCTTGCTACTTATGGTGCTGATTGAATTTTCTGTCACTATTTGGTGGGTGTCAGGAAAATCCCGCGCCCACTCGAGGGTCGACGGCCTGACTTGGGGTATACTTGTGACATTGCTCTTCCCCTAGGGGTATGCAAGGGCAGCCGGATACAGTTTCAAAGATAACCCCTGTCCACACGGGCACAGGAAGACCCAGGGAGTGCGAGAGGATACCCCACTCGCCCACAACCCTGAACGGCTGGGAGAGATCTGTTTGCCCGCACTGTTGAAGCAGAACTCTGCCAGCCTGGTAGACTGCCACCAGTTCCTCGTTAGTTATAAGACCGGTCCGTTACAGACTTGTAACAAGGCCAGGAACCAGCCTAGGTAGCGATGTGTTAGAGACCGAGAAAAATGGAGACGTGAGACCGGTGATCATGGCAACAGACCCGCTCAGGATTAAAGTTTAAAGATTTACTCGCCTTATGAGCGAACTAGACAAACAATACATACATAGGGGTGTAACTATACAGATATTGGTCAGAGGTGCAAATACAGATATGATTACAGACAAAGGATACCAAGATGTGTCTATTTACCTTAGGTTGGCCTTGTGCTGGCATACAAAGGGGTATGCCTGCTGATTCTAGACACTCCGGTACGCTTGGTATAAACCCCTCCCAATGGAACAACACTGGGCCCTGTCGGGTTACAACTTATAACTGTACTGGGACATCACACCCCCTGTCACACCCCTGGGATGGTCTACACTCTCCTCCCCCTTGGGCCATGCTGTTTTTGACTTCGGACACAAAATGGATCATATCGCGGCACGGCATTGGGACAGGACCCAGCCAGTAATACCATCGGAACTGGATTGGCCTAAGCTATGGCTGGGTACCAAACATCACTTCAATGCTCCATTCCTGCTGCCCATTGTTCATTTCTCCCTGCCTGTCAGAGCTACAAACGCAGGAGAGACAGCTATGATGCATGGTCTTCCATAAAAACCTTATGAAATTTCGGCACCTGGCTGTCTACTCATCCCTTTGATGCCTGTGCAAGGTGCTAACAAAATTAACTGACAATCCTTTGGAGGCTCAGCCTCTAGCTAGCTTTGTTTCCTATGAGAACTTATCTTTTTATGCTATGGGGCCCTATGAATTGCAGTTACATCCACAGGAGGGGTGGAATAACTGGTTAGAACCACTTACTTTTGCAGAGGTCACCAGGGATCTGCTGTTACTGGTATAGGAACCTGATGCTAACTTCCTAACATTAATGCTCTTGAGGGGTCCTGATCTGAACATCTCTACCCCTACCAACAAAGTGACCAAAATTTTGGGATCTTACAATCCCTTCAAGTCGGAAGGCATTTTGTGCCTACAGGTATATGTAATGTAAAATCTTTACTGGTAAGTGGTAGCCAAATCTTTGAGTTTTCGTCTTGATTGTGTACAGATCTATAGAAATCAACTTCTATGTGTAATATTCTATAATCTGCTTCAAGTTCTTTATAGGAGACTCTTGGGGTCTGCTTGTTTTTGCTCCCATTTACCCCCTCCCCACCCATGCCATTAAGTCACATAATTGTCTCTGCATCCTTTCTTTATGCAAATGTTTGGTACAAAATGCAAAATATTATGCCTTATTAGCTTAATCAATTACACCTTATATATGTGTGTGCAACAAGCTATTATTTTCCCATAGTACAAAAGACATTCTTCATTTCCAGATCATAATGATTTTGAATGCATTGAGCTGGGGGGTGGGGGGGGATGCTGCGTA
This sequence comes from Phyllomedusa bahiana, assembly GCA_025379985.1. NCBI lineage: Eukaryota > Metazoa > Chordata > Amphibia > Anura > Hylidae > Phyllomedusa > Phyllomedusa bahiana. The sequence continues at coordinate 24,258 of JAODAL010054491.1, forward strand.
GGAAGAAGTTCTTAGGAAACCATACAGAGAAAGTAAATCATGATTAGCAGCGAGGCTCGCTCAAATATTCACACCCACTCGCACGCCCACACTTTGTGCTAATTTTTTGTACCCATCTTTTCGGGATGGTGGGGAGAGAAGCATCCAGAACCATCTGCAACGTGCTGTACCATTAGTAATTAGCACATATCAAAGTGACAAAAAAAATCACTTAGGTGGCAATTGAGGTCCTATGAAGCCATTGTACGTGGCAACAGAAGTTGGAACCTTTATTTGAACGTTATTATAAGGCACATCCTTTTTTTCAAATCACACTGCAAATTTTCACAATTACTTCG
>JAODAL010054492.1:0-24595 GCA_025379985.1 Phyllomedusa bahiana
GGCAGATGTCATGGTAGGTTTGTGCCAGAAGGAGTAAAGGAAAAGGCGAAGGAGAAAAAATTCCCATCAGAGATGACGTCTTGTGAGTTCTCTGTCAGGGGGTAAGTTTACTTCTGTGTTGAATCGGTGGACTTGTATTATGTGTTCGGTGACCTGACTACTGGGGGGTGCATTGGTGTAGGTTATGTTGGTGCTTATGTAGTGTCAGTGTGGGGCTTGTCCCTGATTGTAAAGCTAGTGCACACCTGAATCTGAGATAGGGGTTTCTCTGCCACCACTGATTCTCTCTTGCTTGAGTGTAGGGGAGGCTTTTCACACAGAGCGGTTTTGGTGCATTTTTTGATGCCGTTTTTTGTTGAGAATGTTTTCGCATTAACTTGCTCTGCCTTTTCTGCACAATACGCAACCGGAAACCCATAAAAATGCACCAAAAAACGCTCCGTATGAAAGCACCTTTATAGTTGTGGTTTATCTTTGAGAAGTGGCGAGGGTGCGAGAACAAGGGACATTTTTTAAGCGGATATTGTATGTGGGCTGCGGGGGCTTAGTGCCAGGGCTTGATTTTTTTTACCAGTCCGGCCCTGGGTCTGGATCCGTATAGATCAGTCAGTGGATTACGTCAGTTATCCACAGCTCCCTCATGTGTCTAATCTTCTGGACAGCTCGTCTTCTTTATTTCCAGCTGCTGGGATCAGAGCGGAGGGTTGAGAGTGATACTTCCTTTTCTGCTGGGATCTCACTCAGGGACCCATTTTAACCTGGTGTCCAGCCGCTACTGATGTCTGGAAAAGGGCAGTGGACTCTTCGGTTCTCAAGCTGCTTTCTCTTGAGCTTTTCTCTTTGCCTCTCCAGTTTCTGACCCTTTCCTCTAGTCTCCTTTCTCTTGTGATCAGTTTTTTTTTTCTGGGAGAACATTTCTCAGTTTCTCTCTGCATTCAGAGGGCATCATCCAGCATCTCCAAGATGCCCCTATGTTCTTCTGTGAACAATATACACAGATAAAGCAGCGTCTCTCGTGCATAATATTCCGGTTTCATCTTTTGGCCAGACACATTTCCTGTTCTCCCGGGAAGTGTTGGGTTCGGGATTAGACGTGTTCTACTGATATTCTGTGGACTTTTTTTTTTCAGGTGTTTTATCACCAGGAAGCCTCAATCAGCAGACCGGATTTACAGCAGGTACAGTGAGAGTCCACACAGTAAGTGCATCAGATCAGGTTTATGGTCTGTGTTGGGTTGAGTAATCAGTATATTATCCAATATTTTGCACAGAGCTAGTCCCTCTTCAGTGCAGGCCGCTGCTGAAATTTCTCTGCATAGGACAGGAAGAAATACTCAGCCTCGTCCTGTGTATCCAGCACACGATCCAATACAGGCGGCAGTAGTTGTGTCCACATCTCTGCATTACAGGGTCTGTGTAAGTGGTCAGACAGATGGAGCAGTCCAGCTCAGCTCTACATCAGCAGACGCCTATGACCGACAGACGGAAGAGAGAAATGAAACCTTTATTCTCAGAAACCTGAGGGCGGGTTTTATACTTGTTTCCACAGGGCAGGCTTGAACAGGCAGAGAATCAGTCACTATTAACCTGTTCATGGAACTATATAAACATATTATCCGTATCTGCTGTTTATTTAAAGGTCACATTTGTGATAACAGTGACAGATTAGATTGTTATTGCAGAGCAGATTCCTACAGTATCAGTAGGGATTGTTTTGTAATTGATCAGAGGATACCGAGAAAAATAATCATGTTTTAATGCTAGAAGTGTATATGTCCACTTGTTTTATCGTTCTTTACATGAAAATCGATGGGTTTTGAAAACATTTCAGTAGATGTAAGAGAGGGCAGGTTTATAAATGTTTCCGCCAGGTCTGAGACGCATTTGATCAATCAGTAATAAAACAAGGGCACTATACAATTTGATTTAAAAACACGGTGTTTTTCCCAATTGCAGGTTTTTTTATCATCTGAATGCCTTAAAAGATGCAACATCGTAAACCCGCTTAGTCCATCAGTGCTGTATAGGACAGTGGGGTGAGGAAAGGATGTTGTGGAAAATTTTTAAAGAGAAACTATCATTAGTAGTTGTTTGTACTGTGTGTACTACATTAATAGGGCATTGGGCTGCACCTGTAAAACTGTCTACCTTTGGGGAGCCCTGTTAACTCCTTGAGTCGGAAGGCACTTAGGAAAGTCTTTTGACTCTTTGCATTCTGGCAAACTTTTTATTTTTTGTTACATTTAGCTGAATAAGGATTTGGTTGTTATGGGATGATTTTCATATTGTGTAGGTGCCATATTTTAGTACATATAGATTACTGTTCAATTTACACTAATTTTTATTTTGGCAAAACTGCTGAAAATGTTTTTGTCCACCAGTAGCTATAGATTCCTAGTGTATATCTTGCAATAGAGGGAGACCGGCATCAGCTCAGGTTCATGATGGACTTGTTGCTGAAGTTGTGTCAGTAACATGAAGGACATATAGGAAGGACATATAGGTGGAGAAATGAGTGAGTCAATGTACAGGAGTAGCTGGGTAGGACTATATCTAGGCCAGTAGATGGATAATCATAGGCACTGTTGAGCAAGTAGGATAGCTTGTGGCAGAGATGAAGGCTATGGCCACAGCTGGTGTATACATGGCAGATTCTTCACATACAATTCACAGAAAATCTGTAGCATTTACTCTAGCAGCAATATGGTTAAGACTTTAAAGGACCACTCCAGGTTTTTTTTTTTTCTTAGTTCATTAGAAAATGTTTTAGGTACAACATAGTGCCAGTTATGTTACTTACATTCAGCTGAATATAGGATTTCCCTTATGTCCCTGTCAACAGCACAATTATGGGATTTATTTGGCATGCAGACTGATAGGATGGATACAATTTTTATTGAGCATGCTATCCTAAAAAATATGTCCCCAGACTCCTTGCCTTGTGCGTATGTTCTCATCAGATAAAGTATCTGAGGATTACAGAATATGTCAAAGATGTGCTATGACACCTCAGGTTAGGTTTCCTATGCATCCTTCTGTTTCCTTTCATTTACCTGCCGCCTACGAGTTTTTGACCTTCGGACGTAGCCCCATTTTTGAATCTAACATGTGTCACTTTATGGGTAGTGTTAGTGCGTTGCGTTCAGCGCTATCAGATCGATCGATTGTCGATGTCGCGCCGCTATCGATAGGTTTTTCGATAGTGAGCATCGATTATGTGCGGCTGAACTTAAGTCTTTGGGAGAGCAACAAACACCTTCTATTATTACACCCAAACAAGGCTGGAGAAGAAGCTGAAATTAACTTCCACAACAGTCAAATGGATTCGTGCTACATATTAGGCACCACTTTGGTATTAACGTCACAGAAAAAAAAGTCACAGACCATTACTATCCCTGTCTTGTACCCACAGCGACCCTTAAACCTGCATCACCAACAAATTAAAAAGTGCCAGATAGGCAGTATTGATTTGAACCCAGGTAATATTTCAACACTTTTTTGAAAGCACTTTCTAAAATTGGACATCACTTTCAGGCATTCAACCGTGATATACAGCTGACAATACATGGGACGAATCGGTAATAGATATACTCAGCGTTAGGGTTGCGACTCCCGGTCGTTCAAAAAATTCAGGCAAAAGTCCATGATCGTTTGGGAGCGCCAGGGCACCGAGAGCAGAGTTGGCGCAGTGATGGTAGCTAGCGCGCACTCGGACGTGCAGGGGCAAACCTCCCCTTCTCAGGGTGCCGAGGAAGGGATGGAGTTTGCCCCGAAAACGTTGCACGTCGAGTGCGCGTAGCTAATAATTGCGCCATTCTGCTCTGGGCCCTGGGTCTCCAGATCGATGCATGCACTTTTGGCCTGAATTTTTTTGATCGCCGGGATGGTGCAACCTAACGCTGTGTATATGCTATACTTCGTCCCTTTCATTGTCATGCTGCTATATCAAGTGGCTTGAATGCTTGATAAGTGGATGGCAATTTTTAAAGTGTATTAAAGTGTTGACAATTTAATTGGGTCCAATTTTCTTTATAAAGTATTGATTGTGGAGGCTTGGAGAAACCCCGGCTGTGGAACCCGTTGCATACCAGACGAAACAAGTTATCATTGGTCATTATTGTTTATTGACTGAGTATTGATTTGAACCATTCATGTTACTTGAATGGACATTGAATATCCCGGTCCTAGAACGTTAGCATGAGCCACAAAACCTTGCATGACCCCACATTTAAAAAAGTGCCGGAATAAAGGTCGTCTTTACCCAACCAGTTTAGTTGAAATGGATCTATTGACCTTTACCTTTCCTGGGCAACTGCATGAGCCAAACTGCAGACCCCAATTTAAAAAAAGTGACGGAAAAAAAAGGAAAAGTCTTTCAACCCACCATTTAGTTTCACTGGTATTGACTATACATGTCCTGGGCCACAGCATGGCCCAAAACTGATGACCCCCACATTTTTTAAAAAGTGCCGGAAAAAAGGAGTCTTCTAAACACCAATTTTTGTTGAATGCGAACATTGACTATATGTCCTGGGCACAGCTGTGCCCCAAACTGCATGACCCCCACATTTAAAAAGTGCCCGGAAAAAGGAGTCTTTCAACCCACCATTTTAGTTGAACGGGACATTGACTTACCTGTTCATGGGCCACCAGCTTGAGCCCTAATGCATGACCCCCACATTTTAAATAGTGCCGGAAAAAGGAGTCTTTTCAACCACCATTATAGTTTCCACCTGGGACATGACTATACCTGTCACTGGGCCACTAATGTGCCCCAAAACCTGCATGACCCCCAATTTAAATAAGTGCGGAAAAAAAGGAGTCTTTCAACCCAATTTTAGTTGATATGGGACTTTGACTATACATAGTTCCTGGGCCACAGAATGAGCACCAAACCTGCATGACCCCCACTTTAAAAAGTGCCGAAAAAAGGAGTCTGTTCAACCACCCTTTTAGTTTTGAATCTGGACATTGACTATACCTGTCCTGGGCCACAGCATGAGCCCAAACCTGCATGACCCCCACATTTAAAAAAGTGCCGGAAAAAGGGTCTTTCAACCACCATTTTAGTTGAAATGGACATATGGACTATACTGTCCTGGGCACAAGCATGAGCCCAACTGCATGACCCCACATTTAAAAAGTGCCGGAAAAAAGGGATGTCTTTCAACACCATTTTAGATGAACTGGACATTGACTATACCTGTCCGGGCCACAGCTGTAGCCCCAAACCTGCCATTACCCCGATTTAAAAAGTGCAGCGGAGAAAACAAGAGTTTTCAACCCCATATTAGTTGAATGGACATTGACTATACCTGTCCTGGGCATGCATGAGCCCCAAAACTGCATGACCCCATCATTTAAAAAGTGCCGAAAAAGGAGTCTTTCACAACTGCCTTTTAGTTGAAATGGAATTGACTTTACCTGTCCTGGGCCACTGCATGAGCCCTAACCGCATGACCCCCACATTTAAATGTGCCGGGAAAAAAGGAGTCTTTCAACACCATTTTAGTTGAAAATGGACATTGACTATACCTGTCTGGGCCACAGATGAGCCCCAAAACTGCATGACACCCACATTTAAAATGTTGGAAAAGGAGTATTTAACCACCCACGTTTTTGTTGAATAGGACACTTGGACCTTTTACCTGTCCTGGGCCACAGCATGAGCCCAAACCTGCATGACCCCACATTTATAAAAGTGACGCGGAAAAGAAACGAGGAGTCTTTCAACACCATTTAGTTGAATCTGGGACATTGACTATACCTGTCTGGGCCCAAGCCATGAGCCCCAAACCTGCATGACCCCCACCATTTAAAAGTGCGGAATAAAGGTGTCTTTTTCAATCACCTTTTTAGTATGGACATTGCTTTTTACTGTCCTGGGGGGGCCTAGCATGTCCCTGGGCCAGGAGTTTCAGTGGGTGCGGTTGAAGCCAGGCTGGCGTCCGTTCATCTATTAACACGCAGGTTAAATTGCCCCCTGGATGACGCTAGCAACGAAAACTGTGAGAGCGCTGGTGCCTGGAAGCAGTGTGCGGAAGGGAAGTGTGAGAACTCAGCATTCTCAGTACACAGTAGTTCAATACCTGGGTAGCGCTTTTGCCCCTCGTATGTGTGTGTGACATTGAGCTTAACTTGGAAATACTGGTGGGTTATACGCTCTGCTTTCACCCAGGGGGCCTTTATCCTTGGCATTCTTTTTTCATTTTACTCAACGTGCTGGAGAAATGGTATCTGTTACTTTGTTCTCTGTCCGTGCTCATACTCCTTGTCTCTGAATTACCTACATATGGTAAGTTTTCCTGTACCTCCCTTGTACAATTCAGAGGTATTTTTTTATCAGTATTTTGAAATGCAAGTTTTTTAGTATACTTTACTTTCTAGAAAACACATTTTTAAAATAGGAGGGATTCCACCATGTCTTTGTTTTCTCTTTTTTTCATTGTTTTAAATGGGTTGTCTCAATACAGGGATGTAGCTATGTTAAAGATCTTGCAAAAACAAGTCATCTTTTGCAATATGTGCCATTTAACAGTGTCACCTACTATTCCTGTTTTCTGACCTTGCAACCATCACCTTGAGACACTTTCGACAATTGTGGAAGAACAAATGTCTGTTAGAAACACATTTTTTAGAATAGGACATGTAGTATAGCTGATTGTCACAGCAAAATGCCCAAAAAATTCAAAAGCATGACCTTGAGCCCAACTGTGGTCAATTGTGAAGATCAAATAGTCTGTTGAAAACAACATTTTTTTGGATTAAGATGTGTATAGTGATGTCACCAGCAATATGCCCCCAAAAATTCAAAGCATGACCTTGAAGCCAATTTGGTCAATTGTGAAGAACAATGGTCTGTTAGACAACAACTATTTTTTATAATAGGACTGTAGTTATTGCTGCATTTCAAAGCAGCATGACCCAATAAAAATTCACCCAAACAAATGATTTCAGCACTGTTAAAATTGTGAGGGACGAAATGCACTTAGGAAGCCACATTTCTGTATACAATAGGACCATGGATTATTGCTGTAATCTCACAGCTACATGACCCCAACAAATTTTAATATGTCTTCTCAAGCATATAAAAATTGTAGAGGGGAGAAATGCCACTTATGAAGCCACCATTTTGTTCCAAAGGACATAATTATAGGCTGTATCTCACAGCAACATGGACCCCCAAAAAATGATAAAATTTTGACTTCTCAGCCACTGTTAAAAAATTGAGAGGTGAGAAATGCACTTAGAAGTACTTTTCTGTTCCAAGGACCATTGATTATTGCTGTATCTCACAAGCAACATGACCTAAAACCATTGTCATGACGAAAACTTCTTAAGATAAGTGAGTAAATGGTATACGGTGTTGTCATGAAACCTTGCTGTCTTTTACAGTCTCCTACAGCAAAACAGCAAAATGAACTGTTGGGTAAATGCGGAATAAAAAATTGCAGTAAGGAAATGATCATTTTAAAAAAAAGTTTCAAGGAGGTCCATTTCTGTTTGAAAAGGAATGTGAAGGTAGACTGGCACAACTAATCGGTGACTCGGCTTTGGCGGCCACCAACATCATATGAGACTCCATGCCTGATTCATTTGATGATAGTCAAACGATCCACATTATCTGTTGAAAGCTCGGATGCGCTTTGTCTGTAATGACTCCTCAGCTGTGCTGAAGGTCGATCAGTATGTCGCTGGCTGCTGGGCAGGACAACACTTATTGCGTTGACGAGCCAGCTGGGCATTCGTCCTTTTAATTCCCCCTGTTGGGATACCCAGAAGTCTATTGGTGTCCGGAACACATGGCAAAAACATCGGTGTTGAGACGCAAGTAGTCGTGCACATGATCTTAAGTGCTCTCTGTGTGTTGGATCGTGTGCCAAGCATTGCATGCGTTGTTGAGGTGGTAAACCAAATATTGCCAGAGGTAACCCATTAGGCTTCTGCCACCTTGCATGTGCTGCCGCTACGCCTCACATTGGCACTCTATGCTGTCGTCGCTGATGTTGTTCCACCGTGACATTTTGGGATCGTAGAAGCTGGACGCAACAGATGTCTCCTAGTTGATCATCAGCAAGGTCTCCATTTTCTGCATTTAACTCTCTATTTGGGTGGGTGGAAGGAAAGTGGTATTTTTTGTTTTGTACCGGGGGTTCAGGAGGGTGGCCACCCAAGTAACTGTTGTTCATTTTGATGGCCTTAAGTGCGAGGATTCATGTTGGTGGAAATGGAGATCCAAGCACTCATGTGAGAGATGGAGCCTGATTTCCCAAGCCTCAGGGTCGAGGGGCACTAGAAAACTCATCTTCCTCATCTTCCTCCTCCGACCTCAAATTCGCGCCAAACTCTTTCAAAGGCCAGGGACGTGTGTATCATCGGTGTCTAGGAATACTCCTCTCCTCCTCCTCAACCTGCCTCTCCTTACGCTGCTCCGGCACAATGGCATCAACACAGCCCTGACTTGCCTGAGATGATGGAACCCTGAGAGCTGATGCGCACCTTTGCACTAGCTCTGGACCCGAACACTGCCTATTGAAGACCCCGATGAAATTGTGAAACTGTGGGCCTTTGTGGTTTTGACGGGAGAAAGGCCTCGTGGTCAGCATCTGTGTCCGTCTCCTCCTCAGTCGTGGCGGGGGTACCTGTTGTTTCAGAGGTACTACGATCGTTTCCAGAACTAAAGATCACCACAATGCTCATGCTGACAAAGGGCTTTAGTCCGCACTGACCAATTTCGTGTGGCTTCTTCAAAATGGCAAGGATGGTGCAGAGCTCTTTCACTGCCTCATTCGGTGGTTCAACACCCGAGGTCCGTACGCTGCTTGTCAAGCCATGTGTCACTTGTTAATGATGTAATTGGCATTGCGATGTGCCCACAATCGCTGGAGCATGTGGAGGGTGGAATCTCCAGCGTTCGTTGCCACGTCAACTAATGAGACGGTTGACGGGGTGGCCGTGCTTGACGCTGCAACGCAGCAAGGAGGGAACGAAAGTGGGTGCGAACGGCGGAAAGGAAGAGCGAACTCTGACCGCGAGCCTTTTCAGCAGGCAGTCAGACCGGGTAGCTCTTTAGAGAATTTTGGACGGACAAGGTTCTTGCATGTGCCAGGCAAGGGATATGCCCCAGCCTACGATCTTATGGCTGGCCTGGCAGATTTCGCCGTTATCGCACACCACCTTGCTGGCACAGGTTCTTGTCACCCTGCCAGCGCTCCTGGTTCCGTTGCTTAGAGCGTCAAGCTACTGGATTGTGTGTGGGACGGTCTCCATGGCAGATTAATTTCAACAACGGCATGGTGTCTCTGGGGCGTGAGTGCCCCAGAGGGACTTGGGGGAAAGAGCCTGAACCATTCCCTGCGTTTTGAAGAGCGTTTGCGCGTGCCTGAGATCCACCGTCACCCCAGAGAGACAATCCACCCAGCTCACCCAGTAGCTGTCATCAGGCAGAGATATAGCGGCCTTGGCCCGTGGCTACTCAGGCCATGTGTCGGTGGGGTGATGGACTTTTTCCGGACACGATGCAGACACGCGCTTGAAATTTTAGATGACAGTGGCTGGACAGGGCTGGGTACGGCTTTTTTGGCAATAGAAAGAATGAAATGCTGCTCGGCATCTGGTATTGGGTGGCAAGCGTGGGCCATGCGTGGCGGAACCCATCTCGGTGGTTTCCACCAGACGGAAAGGCAACATTTCCAAGGCCAAAGCTGGCAATTGCCGACATAGGCTTTTGGTTTGGGGATGGTTTGGGTTAAAGTGTTCTCTTCTGCTCATACCTGGAAGACAGTAGGCTGGCTGCTAGACTTGCCGCTGTACGGCTGCAGGGTCGTCAAACTGGGGGATGGAGGCAAGGGGTAGGATGGGTCTCTGGTGGTGCTGGTGGTTACTCGGGCCGACGGTGGAAGGCTGAAAGCGAGGCTGATCTGTATCATGATCTGAGAGACATGGGCAGCTGAGGAAACGCTTGGTGGTGGGGAGGATGGGAGGCGGAGTCTGAGGGTGTGACAGTGGTTGGAGGTCAGGAGTCGTTCTGGCCTTTTTAGGCCAGTTGTTCCTGCCATTTGAACTCATGCATTCGCTGCATGCTGATAGAAATGTGGGTGGTGGTTAACCACTTCAGGTTCTTGCCTCTTACTATGCGTTTACGGCAAAGGAGGCCATAATGACATCGTGGGTGAATCAGATGCTGCTCAAAGAAGGCCAAGGCTTGAGAGGTTGGACCTTTTGACGGCGACATAAGGAGGGCGGGGTTTTGCGCTGAAAGTGGCTGGCGGAATATATAGCGGATTCTGCGAACGCCCCTCTCCCTTTTTGTGGCGGGGACCGTATTGACAATACCCACATCGTCTTCTCCTCGTTCCATGATTGAAGCGCTCGCAAGCAAATTCTGCAGAAAAGACCAGGATGGATCCGCAATGTCGTATCATCATCTTCATCAACACAGGTGACTTGGTAGTCCTGACTTTCTGATCGGAAGCTGCAGGGGATACAAGCAAGGGGCACTGCAAGGCGTTGCAGCTTCCGCACGGGCTTTTTGCCGACTTGACCGGCTTCCTTCACCTCCTCTGTTGGCATCAGTAACTGGGCGTCAGAAGCAGATAAATCATCCTCTTGATTTTTAACATGCCTTCTGACCCAACGCATTTTGTCATCAAAAGAGGTCTTCAGACAATCGGATTATCCACCAGTGGTGGGTACACGAGTTGACATTTGGGTGTTATGTTGGACGGATGTGATCGATGTGATGACGACATTTGTGGCCGTGATTCAGAGGACGAGGAGCGTAGACTGCTAAATGCGGTTAAGCTTTTTAACCATGAAGGGACGATGGCGACGATGTTCGGTCTTAGATTCACTGGGCCCTGACCAACGTTTGACAGGCCTGACGGTCCTGCAACTGACGATCCGCTGGCATGCGTGTTGTCGCCTAGCACTGGAGGAGCACCCTTCTCTCGTACCTCTACCTCCAGTGTGCTACCCCCTCTTTGCTCGCCTACCACCTGCATTTCGTCCTGTTCAGAAATATAAATATTTGAGAAAGGTATGGAATAGTTTTGGAAAGTCTTTATTAAAAGAAGGCAATTCTCAGCTATCTCAAATCCCTATTAATCAAAACAAAATGTCGCTGGATTCAATTTAATCTGCAGGTGTCTATCAACAAATCTGGATGTGGCAAAGTCAAAAGTCCAAAAAAACATTATTTGTTATCTTTTGGGTATAATTAACGGTATTTTTTGCTCCTTTCAATTCATCCCTGTGGGACGATAGGAATTGCTGTGTTAAGATTTTAGTAGATGCTGGGGTCAATGAACAGTGAGCTGGGGCGCAAAAAGCAAAAAACACGTAACTGTTATGGTTTTGTATATAATAAACGTTTTTTTGCACCTTTCAATTCATGTGGTGAATATAGAATTTGTGTTTTAAGATTACGTAGTGCTGCCGTAATGATCAGTGCTGGGTGGCGCAAAAAGTCAAAAAACAGTAACTGTTATGGTTTTGATATTACATTAACTGTATTTTTTTGTCTTTCAATTCACCTGTGGTGAATATTGAATTGTGTTTTAAGATTACCGTAGATTGGTTTCTTTTTTTTTTTTTATTTTTTACTGCGGTCCAATGAACAGTGTGGGTGAGCCCAAAAGTCAAAACAAAAACGTAACTGTTATGTTTTGATATATTAAACTGTCTTTTTGCAACCCTTTTCAATTCAGTGTGGTGAATATTGAATTGCTGTTTTAAGATTTACGTAGATTTCTGCGTCATGACAGTGTGGGGTGCAAAAGTAAAAAAACACGTAAATGTATGTTTTGATATAATTAACGGTATTTTTTGCGACCTTTCAAATTCTCCTGTGGTGAATAATAGAATTGCGTTTTAAGAACTTTCGTAGATGCTGGTTCAATTGAACAGTACTGCGGTGCGCAAAAGTAAAATAACACGTAACTGTTATGTTTTGATATAATAAACGGTATTTTTTGCACCTTTCAATTTCACACTTGGTTGAATATAGAATGCTGTTTTAAGATTTACGTAGTTGCTGCGTCAATAAAACAGTGCCTGGGTGCGCAAAAGTCAAAATAACCACGTAACTGTTATGTTTGATAAAATAAACGGTAATTTTTTGGACCTTTCAATTCCACTGTGGTGAATTTAGACATTGCTGTTTTAAGTTTTAGTAGATGCAGCGTCAATGAAACATTGCTGGGTGCGCAAAAAGTCAAAAAAAACGTAACGGTTATGTTTTGATATATAACTTATTTTTTGCCTTTCAATGCACGTGGTGGTCTATTAGAATTGCCTGTTTTAAGATTTACGTCATGATGCCTGCGGTCAAGAACAGTGCAGGGTGCGCAAAGGCAAACAAACACGTAATTGTTATGTTATGATATAATAATCGGTATTTTTTGGACCTTTCTATTCACCTGTGGTTGAACTTTAGAATTGCTGTTTTAAGATTTACGTAGATGCTTGCGGTCAGATGACACAGTGCTGGGTGCGCAAAAAGTCAAAAAACGTAAAACTGTTATGTTTGATATAATTACGGTTATTTTTGCACCTTTCAATTCACTGTGGTGATTATAGAATTGCTGTTTAAGATTTAGTAGATGCTGCGTCAAGAAACAGGTGGGGGTGCGCAAAAGTCAAAAACTCTGTAAATGTTATGTTTTGTATAATAAACGGTATTTTTTTCGACACCTTTCAATTCACTGTGGTGAATATAGATTTGTGTTTTAGATTTACGTAGTAGAATGCTTGGTCAATGAACCACGTGCTGGGGTGCGCAAAAGTCAAAAAAACACGTTTAATGTTAGTTTGATATATAAACGGTATTTTTTTATCCTTTACAATTCACCTGTGGTGAATATAGAATTGCTGTTTATGATTTACAGTATGATGCTGCGTCAATTGAACAGTGTTGCTGGGTGCGCCAAAAGTCAAATAAAACTCGTTAACTGTTATGTTTTGGATATAATAAACGTATTTTTTGCACCTTTCAATTACCTGTGGTGAATTATTAAGAATTGATGTTTGAAGATTTAAGGTAGATGCTGCGTCAATGAACAGTGTGGTGGCAAAAGTCAAAAAACACGTCTACTGTATGTTTTTGATTTATAAATGTTATTTTTTGCACCTTTCAAATCACCTGTGGTGACATAATAGAATTGACTGTTTATGATTTTCGTAGAAGCATGCTGCGTCAATGAACAGTGCTGGGTGCGCATAAAGTACCAAAAATCAGAGTTCTGTTCATGTTTTAGACTATAATAACTGTATTTTTGCACCTTTCAATTCAACTGTGGTGAATATAGAATTGTGTTTTAAGATTTAGTAGATGCTGCGTCAATGAACAGTGCTGGGTGCGCAAAAGTCAAAAATCCCTCTGTAATGTTTGTTGAGATATAATAAATGGTATTTTTGCACCTTTCAATTTCACCTGTGGTGTATATAGAATTGCTGATTTTAAAATTTAAAGTAGATGCTAGCGTTCAAATGAAACAGTGGCTGGGGTGGCAAAGTCAAAAACAAGTAACGTTATGTTTTGATTTAATAAACTGATATTTTTGCCACCTTTTCAATTCATGTGGTGAATATAGAATTGCTGTTTTAAGATTTAGTAGATGCTGGTCAATGAACAGTGCTGGGTGCGCAAAAGTCATAAAACACGTAATGTTATGTTTTGATATAATAAACTGTATCTTTTTGCTCCTTTCCAATTCCTTCCTGTGGTGAATATAGAATGCTGTTATAGATTTACGTAGATGCTGCGTCAATGAACAGTGCTGGGTGCGCAAAGTCCAAAAAACGTAACTGTTATGTTTGAATAATAACCCGGTATTTTTTGCACCTTCATTTCACCCTGTCGGGAATATAGGAATTGCTGTTTTTAGATTAACGTCCAGATGCTGCGGTCAATGAATCAGTGCTGGGGTGCGGCAAAAGTCAAAAATCACGTAATGTTTATGTTTTGTATAATAAACGGTATTTTTTGACCCTTTCATTTACCTGTGGTGAATATAGAATTGCTGTTTTAGCTTTACGTAGATTGCTGCGTCATTTGAACAGTGTGGGTGCGCAAAGTCAAAAATACACGTAACTGTTATGTTTTTGATATAATAAACTGTATTTTTTGACCTTTTCCAATTCAACTGTGGTGAATATAGGATTGCTGTTTTAAGGATTTACGTACGATGCTGCGTCAAAGAACCAGATGCTGGGTGCGCAAAGGTCAAAAAACTAGTAATGTTATGTTTTGATATAATTAAAACTGTATTTTTTGCACCTTTCAATTCACTGTGGTGAATATAGAATGTGTTTTAGATTTACGGAGAAGCTGCGTCAATGAACAGTGCTGGGTGCGCAAAAGTCAAAAAACCGTAAATGTTATGTTTTGATATAATATTGGTATTTTTTTGCACCTTTCAATTTCACTGTGGTGAATATTGAATTGCTGGTTTTAAGATTTACGTAGTGATGCTGCGTCAATGAACAGTGCTGGTGCGCCATAAGTCAAACAAAACACATAAATGTTTGTTTTGATATAATAAACTGTATTTTTTTGCCACCTTTCATTTCACATGTGGTGAATATAGAATTGCTGTTTTAAGATTTAGTAGATGCTGGTCAATGAACAGTGCTGCGTGCGCAAAAGTCAAAAATTAAGGTAACTGTTTTGTTTTGATATTAATAAACTGTATTTTTTGCACCTTCTTGCACCTGTGGTGAATATAGAATTGCTTGTTTTTGATTTAGTTAGATGTGCGTCACTGAACAGTGTGGGTGGCGCATAAAAGTCAAAAAAACACTGTAACTGTTATGTTTTGATATAAATATAACCGGTTTTATTTTTTGCACCTTTCCAATTACCTGTGTGTGATATAGCATTGCTGTTTAAGATTTAGTAGACTGCTGTGTCAATGAACAGTGCTGGGTGCGCAAAAGTCAAAAACACACGTAACGATGTTTTCGTACGATACACGGTATCTTTTTGGCAACAAACAACCGGTGTGACTACAGATTGCTGGTTTGTAATTTAAGTGCAAGTGGCTTTATCAAAAGTCACAGGTGTAATGGGTAAAATTGAACACCTATCTGAAATGTATACTGATTATGATAGTGGGAGTTTTGCAGCGACAAAGAGACCTGCAGTTAATAGAAAAGATGTTTATAATATTGGTTCAGGATGCCCCAATATTCAGAGAAAATATTTCATTAGCAACTGTTAATATATAAAATATGCCACTAAATGGTTTACACTCAGTTCCTTGGTGAACTTTAATCCAGTCGTTCATAAAGATAGGCTTTGTCGTGTTCGCCGATGGGGTACACCCCCCCCGTCCCACCGACGTGAATTATACAGTTGATAGATTTCTGCTTTAAAATTCTCTAGCTAAATACATTAAAATGTTCAATCCTAATCTAAACTAAATTGGAAGGATCAAGCCCTTAAAAAATAGTCGGCGGGTTATGGGTTGCGGTAGAGGTTTTCTCTGTGCAGAAATAGGAACTAAATTTTGCTGAGCTGTTGGCCACAGGCAGAACGAGGTCTATCCCTATGAGTCGCTGAGAGACACTGAGGCTGAAACAGGAAACGCTGTTCTATGTAAAACGAGGTCATGTGATTTTTCCAGCCAATCGCAACCATACACATCCCAGTCATGACGTCGCACACACACTCACCCTGCTCTATTCTGTAATCTGATTTGGGCGGGCCTCCAAAATTACAGGAAGCGCCGAAAAAAGGCGCGATCTTAATAGATGATGCTCAGATTTTAACCTTAATTATCCCCATGATCCTGGAAATTTCATCACCATAAAAACCTTGCCGATTTCAACTTTGTCGATAAAAACCGCTCAACACTATTTATGGGAGAATAACTTTTACCTATCCATGTAATTCAGAGACTGTTTTCACATTACATATGGTGCTTTAAGTTAGTAGAAAATTTTGGTCCAAACAATCCTTGTTTTGTGAAAAAAAAATCAAAATTTCCTGAAACAGTAGAATATTTTGCCATTTTCAAGCTTCAAAAATTTCTGTGTGTAGTCGCACCACACATATAAGCAGGATCCTTGGAGAGCATTTTCTCTAGCAGCAATGTGGTGAAGACTTTAAAGGACCACTCCATGTTTTTTTATTTCTTAGTTCATTAGACAAAGCTTTTAGGTACAATGTAGTGCCAGTTATGTTACTTACCTTCAGCTGAATACAGGATTTCCCTTATATCCCCGTCAACAGCATAATTATGAGATTTCTTTGCCCTGCGGACTGATAGGATAAATTACATTTTTATTGAGCATGCTATTCTAAAAAAATATGTCCCCAGACTCAAATTTTATTATCATATAAAGTATCTGAGGATTGCAGAATATGTTAAAGATGTGCTATGACACCTCCAGGTTATGTCTTCCCCTTTGGCATCACTTCTGTTTCCTTTCATCAAAGGTAGTAGCCGCAGTATCTGGATTATTGGCTTATCTACTGTACAGCCAGAACAAAGAATCTGTACTTAGGACCTACAGACAAAAATGAAGACTTCCAGAACTGGGTTGGCTAATAATGTGAGAGAAGTTCAATAATGCTTCCAGCAATCCCAGTGTAATGGACCGGAGTGCGAGGTAGTGGAGAGGATGAGTGGAGTCGTATTTATAAGTCATCTTGCACACTCAGGGTTGTCACAGTAGCTTCAACTCCATTCATACCTATCATGCCCCATTCCGGGACCAAAACAGTCAAAAGGGTGGGAGACCTGCAGTGTGGAGCTAGATGGCAGTACTCTTACCCCCAGGGGCGCACTCCATGCTGGTGGTGGTCCTCTCCTGCTGTATCGGTGTTGTGGTGTTGTAGGGTGGCGCCCATGATGTTGTGCAGGAGGCAGACAAACGGTTAACAGTTGGAACAAAAGCAATCCCTTTTATTTACCGACAAGGTGTTGTACACGGAATTTCTTTCTTTCAGTTAAATACAGTCCTTTGTCAACTTATGTTGCAGCTAGCAGCCAGTAGAGTTCCCTTTGAAGTAGCTAGTCACTGACTTGGATGCAGTCTTGGCACTGCAAGGAGTATTAAACCCCAAGAGAACTGACTTCCTGTAGAAACTTCTAGCTTTGACTACAAGGAGATATGGGGAGCAACACCAAGAGATTAAATGTTGATGGGCCAGACGAGAGGCAATATTCTGGACACCATCTGCCCATTATTCATATGCAGTCTTGGTACTGCAAGGAGCCTTTCAGCCCAAGGAGAAATGACATCCTGTAATAGATCTCAATCTATATGGACCAGGCCAGAGGCAATATTCTGGACACCATCTTTATCGCAGGCCAGACGCGGAACTCACTTTTACCCTGCGGTTCATATACACACCCTAGTGTACCTTTCCAAGAGATCCTCCATGCTCAGCTAGGCAACAACTCTCTCCATAAAGTTCTTTAGTTTCTGTGCAGGAATCCATGACCAGTAAATAGGCTGTGGGCCTTACCAGCTGCAGTCTGGCAGACTCACAGGCTTCAAAGGCTTAAAGGGGTTTTATCGTTACAAAGATCATGTCTCAGATTATGGGGACAGTAAAAATAAGCACTTTTGTAATTGGGTTGCATTACCTCAGTCACTTGGTCAGCAGATAGACTTTTCTGTAAATCTGTGTTTATATTTCTGCTGTTTGCTGGGGCGGAACACGCCCCCTGGACGTTTTCCCGCCCATAAGACAAAGCCCCCTGCACTGTGATTGGCTGGCTGACATTTCATTCAGCCTGTTGGGATACGCCCCTAGAAGGAAACGCCCCGGCCACGCCCCCTGCACTGTGATTGGCTGCCTGCACACTCTATGTTGACTCCCCTCTGAGCTGTTAAAAACGATAGTGAAACCAAAGGCGTGGGTCTATATTAAAATCTCCCAACTTAGGTTTGAATGATCTGGGCAAAGATTTCCTGTTCAACGGGCTTTTGGCCAAGAGGTTGAAATTTACCTCCTTAAAAGGTCCAGTCCTTAAAATGCTACTTTTAAAAGGGGCGTTCCCGTTCCCCAGATCTTAATTGCAAGCCCCCCCCTCCTTATGATGTCCCCATCTGTAGTGTAAAACATAAGGATTTTAACACATAAATTTTTAAAAAGTTAATGTGTAGTGTAATTTCTCAGTGATCCCTCTGCAAGAGAGGTTGGGGGGTTCAAGCCCCATCTTTTTTTTTTTTTTTTTTTATAAATTTTAAAAACAATGTAAAGATATTTAAAATTTTATGTGTAGGGCATCTATAATTTTTATATTTTAATTTTTATATATATATATATATTTATATATATATATAATATATATACACAACAAAGCTCCCTTAAAAATGGGTCCCATCCCCCGAAATAAACACCCCCAAGCAAAATTTCCCAAAATATGTGCTTAAAAAATGCATAAACCCTGGGGGGAAAGAGACAAAAGAATAAGGGGAAACTATGTATTTTGGGTTTTTAATAAATTTTAAAAAGATTGACATAAAATATTTTAAGTCTCTCTACTATGTGAAAAATTTAGGTGGGGGGGGGGGGGGGGAAACTACTGTGAGGACTAGAAAACTCCAAAACCCCTTCCTTGTAAAGCCAAAGCTCTACCCGCTGCACTACCACCAAGTTAGTTATAATTCTGAGCAGATCTTCTCTCAAACCGATTGATCTCCCACCGTTGTGTTCACTCACATGTCACTGACAGCAAGCAAGATCTTTACCTTGAAACTAAGACATTCGTCCTTGTAGTTGAGTAAAAGATC
Organism: Phyllomedusa bahiana; assembly: GCA_025379985.1. NCBI lineage: Eukaryota > Metazoa > Chordata > Amphibia > Anura > Hylidae > Phyllomedusa > Phyllomedusa bahiana. The sequence continues at coordinate 18,751 of JAODAL010054492.1, forward strand.
TCTGCAGTTGTCAGTACAATTTTGGGTGAACACACTAGAACATAATTAAAAGCTGCCTGGCTTTCAGTGTAAATTTGTGTGCAAACCTAAAGATATAACAGGTGCTTGTGGAGCCTGAGGCTGCAGGACAAAAAGGCATGCAGGAGGCTACAGGAGCTATTTATATAATCCAGACAACCTTTCTGCAATCCTCTGCTTCAAACAAAATGATGAGTGCACAGTTCTTCAGTGAGTGCTGACACGCCTACTGGGAGGAGAGACACTCCTGCTGACAGAGAGACACACCCCTGGATATCAACTCAATCTGAGAGAAATAGCTAACACGCCGAGAGCTCAAACGATAAAACTCCTTTAAGTCTTCCCCTTCATCTTCTCCTGTGGCCTGATAAAGGTTCAGACCACAGGTTTACCACCAACTAATGCTCTCACAAGAAGAGCTCCTATAATCTTAATCTTAGGCCTATTTATTCACTTTTCAGATTACTAACTCCTACCTGCCCCTTCCAACTAGGTTACCATGGTATTTACTTTTAGCCCCTCTTCCTGGCTGCATAGCTGTTACATTTACAGAAAGCAATAATATCTTCTTGACTTAGCGAATCTCAAGTGCAATTGCATGTCATCACCACTCACAGTGCAAAATAGCATTTCAGTGCGTTTCAACACTGGTTCAGCATAACATCACATAACCATACACACAAGTAATCCACAGGCACAAGTGGTTGAACTCCACTCCTGTATACTACATACTCCCCTTCTTTTATAGCAAGTCTCCATCGACGTATCTAGTGCAGCAGGTTAACGGAGAGGTTTAGTGGGGCATAGGTAAAGGTACATTAAGTGCAATCACATTTTTTATAATTTGCATATAACTTTATAAAACTCTGTATAAACCTTTAAAAAACTTTGTTTCAGATATACACTCCTATATACTATTATCCCCAAACATTAAGCTTAGAATAGAGTATGCCACTACCATTCAAATGGCACATATACTGGAGTTGCCCAACCCAATCATGTGCCCAAATGACAATGTGCTGACTCCTCCTTAAATCAAACACTAACATCAGACTTGTCAATAAAGACAGTGAATGTCAATAATCAGGCTACACAGCTGCTGTGGTGACCAATCCCAACAGACAGTGGCATGACAGAGCTCAAGCCATTTTCATTAACACATAAAAACCTAAACATTTGCTGCAGGGTTCATGCCGAGGTTATAAATCATACCTGCAACCATCCAATACAGACAAACAACCGGGCATGGCTCTACAGCCTTGAGGTAGGACACCAGATGGCGCATAGGCATCTATTACTTTACATAGAAGACATAACACATAGAACACGACAGGCACAGACAATCCTCATCAGGCGCTGCAAATGATGGGTAGAGTAACTCCAAGCCTAGAGCAATCAGACACAGTACAGACTTTACAGGGGCACGCTAAAACATCCTAACTCTTCCTAAAATTTACATATACCTATCTATCTTTTAAAACACTTTGCATAGAAATATGAATAATCACATTTGCATATAAGTCTTCACCTGCAAGAAAATATACATATGCAATATCATCACAATACATTAGTAATGCAATCAATTAGTTTCATCTAGTAAAAGTCCATAAAATGTTTTAAAAATCTTTTTCCAAAAATACAAATATTAGCAGTGTCCATAATATATGAACCTTGGGGAAAAATGGGTAAAGATGGGGATGTGCACTGCAGCTGCAATCACAAAACACAAGAGTCCATGCGCAGGCACAGGGGTTAAAAAGGAATAAGGGATTAAAGGGGTTGTCTCACTACATTGATTTATCTTACCTCAGTCCTGTTTTCTTGGTTTGATTTTGAATTTCAGGGCTGTTTAACAGGCTTCTACTAGGTTGCAGTATAAGCAGTCTGTAGCTATAGCGACCCAGCTGCTGGCAGCCTATCAGGGATAGATTTGAACAGTCCAGTAGCTAATAGCAACCTGAAAAGATGCCGATGCAGCCCATACAGTAGGGGAACACCTCAGAATAGGTAGGTATATTGTTAATGGACATATATTCAAAGAACTTAACGAAAAAAAGCATCCACAGTAGTGAGACAACCCCTTTAATGACGATTCAATGTCCGTGCATCTCAGGTAATCATTAGAGTCTCTTGCAGGCATTTGACATACTAAGGGTTAAACACATAGGGCCACATGTATAAAAAACTGTCTAGGTCTAAAAACTCACTATTGTTGTTTCCCAACAAAGCAACCAATCAAGCGCCCGTTTCATTTATTGGAAGCCCTATATGAAAATGAGAGGGGCGATCTGATTGGTTAGCAATGGGCAACAAAGTGAGTTTTAGACCTAGACAGTTTTCATACATGTGGCCCATAGTTTCTGTAGCTCAGATGACTGTAGAGTCTTTTGCAGGCATAGGAAAAATAAAAGGAAGGCAGGGAACAGGAAAGAAGGGATATTAAATCCCATCTCTCTCACTGATGGGGGCCATAGTCCATCAGGGCACTTTTCTTGAACAAAACTTTAAAGAAAAAAATATTAAAGTCCAACTGGGACAACCTATGAAAAACATTAAACAGTCCTTTTCAGCTTTTAAAGCCTTTACATGAGGGGGTCGTAGTATGGGACACTATGGTGTGGAGAGACCATACGCTGAGGGACTCTTGGGGACATAACAAGATGTTGTCCACGCACAATGGCTTGACTCAGCATCCTATTCTTCCTGGGGCCAGAAATCCTCACACACAATGTGAACAAGGGCAGTGGCGAGGTCCAGGGTTAAATCCAGCACAGGTGGGGTGGCGAGATAACCAATTCTCAGCAGGCAGCAGGCTCAGGATTGGCAAAAGGCCGGTTCCGCCACATAGCTGGGGACAAAATGAGAAGGCTTGAAATTAGCCTCTGACGGACATTTGACAAGAGTGGAGTCATGAAAGTGTATGTTACTGGACAATTAAGCTAATGTTCACACGGGAGGAAATTGGGGGCATTAATCACCGCGTACTTCGTGCGAACTGCGCTCAGAATATGAGTGAAATGTCGCCCCAGTCATTACATAATCCACAGTTCTCATTGAAACTATGTGATTACCCTCCTCTCCCCAAGCGTACAATTACACGCGCGGGAGAAATGACATGTAATTTATTACTCGGCAAATGAGTGCTGCGAGAAATGACTATTCTGCGCCTCCCCCCCCCCCCCCCCAGCCCGCATTGCAGAGTACGTAACGACTCGGCAGAGCTCCCGAGCATCACCTGGCCGTAATTGCAGGTCATACCGTAAATGCCCTGCAATTAGCCGTGTGAACTTAGCCTAAGGACCCCGGTCACCAACGGCTATTTCTGCCGCGGATTGCGCCGTACTCTGTCGCGCCGGATTTCGCGCTCGAACGCGCCAATCCGCTTGCAAGCAATTACGGTAATCCACGCTCACATAGACAACAGTGTAATCCGTCGCTCTCCCGCTCGGCGAATCCGCCGCGGGGAGAAAGTGACCGCATCATTATTTACAGGACCAGGCGCGGACGCACTGTAAACAATGCATTGTCTATGGGGCCGGGAGGCGTTCGCCCCCGCCTGCGCACCGTCCTGCCCCCGTCCCGCCCCCTTATTCACGGCGTTTGTGCGCTCAAAACGGCGCACAAAATCCGTCGAGGAATAAGCCCCGTGGGTGAACACGGCCTAATGTCACTCTGGGAACTTCTGGAACCTCTTGTCCCAGCTGTTGGTAAGCGATCAGGTCTCCGGTCCACTCACGGTACATCGACCAAGCATCCCACTGTACAGAAGTTGATGGCTCTGTCTTTCATGGCGCTGTCATCTCAGGTTGCAATAGGCAGATTGCGCAGGGGTCGGCTCTTGTCTTGCAGCTTGGGCTTCCTCCATCTCTCAATTGTTGTCAAGATCTCCTACCGACAGATTTATTTGTTCCACAGCAGCAGTAGCCCAGACTCTGTCTCCACTGCACAGAAAAACATCCGTTTTTTTCAGCGTTTTTTGTTTTCTAAAAAACGACTGAAAGCAGCTCCCATAGTCTTCTATAGTAAAAATGTTCTGCTGTCTCCACTGAGCTTCTTTTCTCTGCTGTTTTTTTTTACTGGTCGTCTTTTGCAACATGTTCTAAAAAACGCCAGAGCAGGGCAGAAAATTTACTATTGGAGTCTATGTAAAGCGCTGGATGTATTTTGGCGCAATATTGCTTTGGTTTTTTTGCCCCATTTTTTCATTAAAAACTGACCCAGGAGATTAGTCACACCAATAGTGGGCGTTATCACAGGTTATACCTTATCAATTCTGCATACAAGTGTCCAATGTGTCCTCATTCGTACCGTTCATAATAAAGTGATCATGCTTTTGTCGCTAACGTTTTTAACGCAATTCACAATTTTTTCGCTAATAAAGTTATCTCGCTTCTGGTGCTAAAAATACGTTTTTTTTACTGATTTGCCGCTACTAATCTTTTCTTGGCAGATTTTGTCACTAATAAAGTTCTCGTTTCTGACACTAAAAATAAGTTTTTTTTACGGATTTTGGCGCTAAAATACTTTTTTAAGAGCGATTAAAGTTCTCGCTTTGCTGCTAAAAATCATTTTTTTTACGAATTTTGGTGCTAACAAATACTTTGTTTTAAGGATTTTGGCGCTAAAATCCGTATTTTTACGGATTTTGGCGCTGATAAAGTTATCTTGCTGTTGTCGCTAAAAATATATATTTTTTACAGATTTTGGCACTAAAATTGTTTTTTACGGATTTCGCGACAAAAATCCGTTTTTTAAGGATTTTGGTGCTGATAAAGTTTTCTTGCTTTTTGTTTTTTTTTATGGATTTTGCGGCAAAAATCCTTTTTGTTTTACAGATTTTGGAGATAAATTTATTAGCGGCAAAATCCATAAAAAAATTTTGCAGAGAACCGAAAAAATTTTTTTTTTTTTAGCAGCAAATGAGATAACTATATTAGGAAAAAATCGTAAAAAGAAAAAAGGATTAATATAGATGAATAATGTGCTTTACACCCCCTTTTGTGGGCTGGATTTACACCCCAGGCTTAATTTATGCAGAAGAAACGCCTTTTTATTCAGCGCTTTTGACAGGAGGGACAAAAAAACCCTCAGTTTTAAAAGTTTTTAGTATTTTGTTTTGTTTTTTTTTTCACTGCGTGGAATAGCCTTTTAAAAAGCAGGCGCACAAAAGGCCCCAAAAGGAAAGGGGTTGATAAACCCCCAAAGGGTGTTCCTTAGTTTGGAGGGGTTCCTGGGTTTGCTTGTGGTGTTCCCAGGCAGTCCCGAGGAGTTCGGGTGGTTTGCCCCGACCGTTCCAGTTTTGCCCGTCTGTTTGCCCTATTTTGGATGATACCGGGCCTCTGTGGTTTGTTGTTAGTCAGTATATGTTGAGGGGGGCCTTTTATTCCTCCATGCGTTTTTGCAGGCCCCCCCAAACCAAAATAGGGGGGGGTTGGGTTCGGCATATCGTTTGGGGGCTCTTACATCCCGAAATCCTAGGTCCTTTCGGACCCAGGTTCTGTGATCAGGAGGCGAGCGTTTGAGTGTCATTAAACCCTTCTGTGTTTTAGTGAGTCCCAAAAACCCTTGGACCCGTGGATCATTGTGCTGCCCCTGTGGAGAGCAGTTTCTGCGGTCCGTCTCATTTTTTATGTGTGGGGAGTGGCTTCCTGTCCCCCTTTTCACTGATGATTGGGAAAACCCCCCAAACGGCTTTGTAGATGGGGGATACTGGTTGGTTAATTTTTTTGCTTTTTAAAGATTTGGTGAAATCAGAAAAAAAATGAGGATTTGTTGATCCCAATAGAGGGCGCATGAGCTTTCTGCTCCTTTCCCCTAATGCCTTGTG
>JAODAL010054493.1:0-24594 GCA_025379985.1 Phyllomedusa bahiana
GCGGGAAAGGGGTATAGGGGCCCATATAGGCAGGCAGGGTTTAGGTAAGGTATACAGGCCCATATAAGTAGACAGGCAGGGTTTGAGTAATATATAGGAGCCCATATAGGTAGACAGGTAGGGTACAAGGGCCCATATAGGAAAGGTTTAGGCTGCATTGGTGTTAAAAAAGAGAAATAACCTCTGAGTCCGGCGTGGGTGGCGCGATGAATACGTTGCGCGCCCCCCAAAAATCAGCACTGAGGCGGATCTGTAGGCTTAAGGCCAATACTTGAGCTAACGCGTGATAGCAGAGCAGAGCCTTCCAGCCTCGCCTCTAAAACCAGGCAGTCCTGCCTCTGAACGCTCAGGACAGAGGGCCCGGTCGTTCAGAGGCAGTGAGTTGCGGGGTAGCAGATATAGTGATAATTGCTATGGGGCCCGCGGGCCGTGACCATAAGGGGCTAGGCCCGGACCTCCAAGGGCGTGGGCTCAATAACAGCTGCTACGTCTGCTACGGCCCTGCATAGATGGTTGATGATTTCCACAGAGACAATTGGGTTACACTATATTGACACACTGATTCTTGTTTTAAAAGATAATGGCACACTGACATTTGGGCCACAGGTTAGTAACACACTGACACTTGGGGCACAGGATAATGTCACATTGATACTTGGGGAACAAGGCAGTGACACATGGACACTTGGGTACAAGATAATGACACACAGACACTTGCATCATCAATAATCATTTTGCTTTATCCTCTAAAGAGGTGTTCTAGACACGTAACTAATCATGCAATCTGACTGCCTGCTCCTCATGTCATAGGATTTATATTTTCGAATGTTACTGTCATTTTTAGATGAAGGACTTTAGATACAATCACAAATGTATTGGTAGTATGTTTTCTAGAATTAATTGTAATGTAATGTTTATAAACAATTAATACTTCAAAACTTTGTAAATACAGTTTATAACCCTAAATGTACATATCAGTATGGGATATCCTTGTATCTGTTATTATTATACTGACAAATGAAAGTGTTGAGGTGACCTTCTTTCTTATCAAACCCTGCATGTGTCTATGCTTTGATATTATGTTTGGAAGCTTTGGGCTCTCTGGTGACTTCTTCAGATTTAATTAGTCTGACCTTCTGTGATAATCCCTCCACTTCTGAATCATATTCAGCTTCTGCATTCATCGGCAAAAGACCAACTGCTACACAAAGCCCTTAGCATAATTCACAGCTTGGCTCTTGAAGACTGAATTTTTGCAAATAGGGAACCACTTTCAGCATTAAAATTGGGTTATGTTGGTGCCAAGAAAAGTTTATCTTGGAGTTTAGACAAGTTCTGCTGCTCCAAGTCAAATATTTCTCTTTTATGTCGATTAGGTAAATAGTGACTATTTCATTCTTTGCTAATACGCTTGAATGATCCTCAAAATCTTAAATCATTATTAATATTGTATGGCTGTGTTTTTACAACCATGAACAAGACTGCAGAGCAAAAGGCACAAAAGCGTATTTTTTAAAAATAAAATATACTTCTAGGACATAGCACATCATTAGGAACAAAATTAGAACTAATATTAACCCTTCCATTACTTTAAACTTTTATAAGGACTAGAACTTAGATCTGTTTTACTAAATACCAGAATCTTAGCTTTCAAATCACTTTAAATATTTTACATGCAATTGTAACAAGTCAGAGCTCAGCTCCTCTCCGCTGCCGCCAGCAAGGCCTATTACTTTCTCTGTGTCTGGCTCTCTGTCCCCCAGTATGTGGCATTGCTGATGTTCCCTAAAGTACACATGCTGTGTTTCAGGGAGTTAAAAGGCCAATGTGTCCCATCTGTCCTCCCCTCAGCCTATGGTAGGCTACTTTGTTTGATCTGGCTCCCCCCCACCACCTCTGGTCCAGATCTTTGGTGTACTGTTCCGAATTGAAAGTGATTATTCTGTGTGCTGTTTCTTTGGTTCTTACTCTTGGCTTGTTTCTGCATTTGTCTGCAGCATGCCTGAACTTCTACCTGTGACCTGAATACAAAAGTACTCTGCCTGTCTGACCTTCTACTCATTACCCGACTATGCCTTCACTCTCTTCCTCCAATACCACACTGGTACGTCAGCTGTCACCAAGAGTGACCATGTTCGTGACAGGGACCTGGGAGTTCTTTGCAGTAGAGTCTAGATCCCTTGCACAAGGGGTTTAAGGGTAAAAACCAAGGAACTCCACAGACTCTGCTTCTCAGCATGGTTCTATGGCAAAACAAGCGCTGACCTGAAGGATCCACCTCCTCACTCCAGTGAGTTGTGACAGCAATTTCCTTGCATGAAAACCTTCACTTACTAGTGCTATGGTCCAGAATTAACATCAGGAAAAAAGATCAAAGCCAGTTACATCTACAATTAATAAACAGCTTTACAGTAAGCCCAGGAGAGATGTTCAGGAACTTTTAACCATGTTATGTCTTGTATTTTTCTCATGAGAGAGGAAATGTGCATTCTGGCTGTTGTGGGGAAAATTGACACAAAAATGACAAGCCACCTCTGCAGCTTTCATAACTCAAATTCACTCACACAACACATGTCCCAGGAAGCCAACAATTAGGCAGGAGACAGGTAGACCTGACTGACAAAGAAAAGAGAGGAGATCATCCTAGCAGGAGGTCGGCACATCAAAGAATTCTCATTTAAATTTGTTAGTACTTGACTCCAGCTAAAAATGCATGGGCTCTCAGACCCCCACGATCAAAGGATCATACCAGACTCTAAGGCACCGATATTTCATAAGGACTTATGGGAGAACAATTCATCATACGTCCACCCCAGTTTCATATTTAAAAATATGAAACTTCCCACACGTGTAGCTCTCACTCCCATGTTTGTAGGGTGAACCAGAAGGGAGTAATGCACAGGGTGGATCCGGAATGGCGCAGGACAGCCATGTGTGGTAGCAGGTCATAGCTTAGGCCAATCCGGTTCTGATGGTATCACTGGCTCAGTTCTGTGATAATGCCCTGCCCCACTATGGCCCATTTTGTGTTCCAGCCAGAAAACTGCATGACCCAAGAGGGAGGAGTGTGCAGGCCGTCCCAGAGTTGTGAGTGGATATAACAGGGGGTGCGATGTGGGCTGTCCCAGTACTGTTATAAGTCGAAGCCCAGGTATGCCTATTGTTGTTCTCTATTGGAAGGGGTTACGGCGAGCTTACAGGAGCGTTCAGAACCTGCAGGCCACCTTTCACTCCAGTGTAGGCTAGCACAAGACTAACCTAAGGTAATTAGACACATCTTGCTGCCTCTTGATTTGTAACCATATCTGTATTTGCACCTCTGACCAATATCTGTATAGTATTGTCCCTATGTATATATTGTTTGTTTAGTGCGCACTCCAAGGTGAACTAAATCTATAAACTTTAATCTGGGCTGGTCTGTTGTCTTGATCATCGATCTCTTCTGCTTTATTCTCGGTCTTTAATATATAGCTACCCCAAGGCTGGTTCCTGGCCTTGCTGTAAGTTGGTAACAGACCGGTCTTATAACCAAGGAGGAACTGGTGGCAGTCTACTGGACTGACAGAGCTCTGTTTAACCAGTGTGGGTAAACAGATCTCTGCCAGCCGTTCAAGGTTGTGGGCGACTGGGGTATCCTCTCGCACTCCCTGGGTCTCCCTGTGCCCGTGTGGACAGGGGTTAACTGTGAAACCGTATCTGGTTGACCTTGTGCACTCCTAGGGGTAGCACAACATCACAATACACCCCAAGTCAGGCCGTCGACCCTCAAGTGGGCCCCGGTGGGCGGGTTTTTCCGGACAGCTGTCATATTTATTAGAAAAGTTTTTCTACTGTAGGGGTAAGAAGTTGAGAACTTTCATATATAAGGCTTGGTTCGCACCTCTTTATTGACTTCATCTGGATGCTCTGAAAAATGTTACCCAGACTTCTACAATTACATTCTGTCTATAGACATCAATAGAACATCTGGACTGCATTTGCTTTATTTGTCAAACATGTACGCTTTCTATGCAGGACACAAAGGTGTGATCTACCTTACTTTTTTGTCCTGTACAAGGAGTATATAACACTGGAAAACAGACAACCTTTGTTCTATTGATGTCTGTGGACAGGCTACAGCTACTTACCGGAATCTGGGTGACAGAAATTTTTAGATTATTAAGTTCTGCTAAATATGTAAAGATCTATGCATGTCAGCATGGGTATAAGTGGCATCTATAAACTCTGCAAGTCCTAAACTTTTGTATTGTAAGGTTGTATTGTAGCATACTGTTGTGCGATTCTGCGCAAGACAAATATTTTGCCACAGTAAACAGATGCAAGAATTACAGCATCACTCAGCAAATGCGAAGACATACACTCACCGGCCACTTTATTAGGTACACCATGCTAGTAACGGGTTGGACCCCCTTTTGCCTTCAGAACTGCCTCAATTCTTCGTGGCATAGATTCCACAGGTGTTGCAACGATGCTCAATTGGTACCAAGGGGCCAAAGAGTGCCCCAAAAAAATATTCCCACACCATGACACCAAACCCCCACCCCAGCCTGAACCGTTGATACAAGGCAGGATGGATCCATGCTTTCATGTCGTTGACGCCAAATTCTGACTCTACCATCCGAATGTCACAGCAGAAATCGAGACTCATCAGACCAGGCAACGTTTTTCCAATCTTCTACTGTCCAATTTCGATGAGCTTGGGCAAAATTTGGGGCTCAGTTTCCTGTTCTTAGCTGAAAGGAGTTTGGCCCCGGTGTGGTCTTCTGCTGCTGTAGCCATCTGCCTCAAGTTCGCCGTACTGTGCGTTCAGAGATGCCTCTTCTGCCTACCTTGGTTGTAACGGGTGGCTATTTGAGTCACTGTTCCTTTCTATCAGCTCGAACCATCTGCCCATTTCTCCTTTGACCTCGGCATCAAAAGGCATTTCCCCCCACGGGACTGCCGTCACGGGATGTTTTTTTTTTTTTGGAACCATTCCTGTAAACCCTAAGATGGTTGTGCGGAAAACCCCGGGAGACAGCATTTTTTTAAATACTCAACCAGCCCTTTTGGCACCAACAACCACCCAGTTCAAAGGCACTCAAATCCCCTTTTTTTCCCCATACTGTGCTCGGTTTGAACTGCAGGAGATTGTTTGACCATGTCTCTGCCTAAATGCACTGATTTCCCGCCATGGATTGGCTGATTAGAAATTAAAGTGTTAACAGCATTTGGGGCCCAGGTGTCCCTAATAAAGGCGGTGAGTGTTTTGTACTCATTGAGTATATGGATTATTTAGAATTACTGTAATATTCACCATACCTACAAATTTTTGAGATCACAGAGATTTTTGGTCTTTTCAGTTCTGGTGAATAAGTAAAGTTCTGTGTAAGCTGAGGGGGGTATAAGTGGTACTATATGTATGAACTCTTAAGGAGGCATATATGATCGTAAGACTCAACACTTTTTTATGCGCCTAACGTGAGGGGGCGACAAAACATATTTTGCCTGCAAAATTTTAAATATATTCGAAAAACAGGTGCACACTGAAAAGGGAATATATCGTTTAATACAAATACAGTGGCCACAAAAAGGGACTAAGTAAAACCTCAAGGATATGGAAATTTTGGGAAAACCATTACTGCTAAGGAAAATATGAAAAACCCGGGGACTCTTAGTTTTCGTATTTGATCAAAGATTTTATAGCTCCCCTCCCAAAACGTCAAGGGGATCCCAAAAACAGGTATCCCACACAAAATATGTTACCCAAGGCATAAATACAGACGCAAAAAAGGGTATGGTGGGAAACTAGCAATTGAATTATCCTGCACGGTTAAAAAAGGCGCTGTGTGCAGCAAGCCAATGAAATCGCCACTTCAAATGAACAAAAAAAACATATTTGGCTCTGCAAAATAAAAAATATTCTGAAAAACAGGTGCACACTGAAAAGGCAATTATACTTTTAAAAATACAAATATCATGGCACACTAAAAAACAAAGTAAAACCCAAGGCATATGGAAAATTTTGGGAAACCATTACTGTAAGGAAAATATGAAAAACCTGGGACTCTTAGTTTACAGTTTGATCAAAGATTGTTTTAACTCACCCCCCAAAAAAACGTAAAGGGGGATCCCAGAGCGGGAGTCCCCTACACTAAATAGTTATCACGGGGCATCAATACAGACTGCAACTACAGGGTTGGGGGAAACAGAAAATTGAATTATCCTGCACGGGTTAAAAAGGGGCAGTGTGGCAGCAAGCCAATGAGATCGCCACTCTAAAAATAACTAAAAAAAACATATTTTGGCTCTGCCATATAAATATATTCTGAAAAAACAGGTGAAACATGAAAAGGCAAAAATATTTAATCAAATATCAGGGCCACAAAGACTAAAAAACCTCAAGGCATATGGAAATATTAAAAAAGCATTACGGGCAAGGGAAAATAAAAAAACCGGGGCTCTTAGTTTCATATTTGATCAAAGATTTTTTTAAAGCTACCCCCCAAAACGTAAAGGGGATCCCAAGCATTTTTTTCCTTAGCAAAAACTTTCCAAATTTTTTCCAATGCCTTGGGGTTTTACTTAGTCTTTAGGTGCCACTGATATTTGTATTAAACTATATTCCCTTTCAGTGTGCACCTGTTTTTCAGAATATATTTAATTGTCAGAGCCAAAATATGTTTTGTAGTTCATTTGGAGTGGCGACTCATTGGCTTGCGCACACAGCTGCCTTTTTTTAACCAGGGGCAGGAAAATTCAATTGCTAGTTCCTACCAAACCCCTGTAGTTGCAGTCTGTATTGATGCCTAATGAGGTAACATATTTAGTGTAGGGACTCACCGCTCTGGGATCCCCTTGACGTTTTGGGGGGTGAGTTTTAATACAATTTTTTTGGGATCAAATATGAAAAAATAAGAGCCCCAGGTTTTTCATTTTTTCCTTAGCATAATGGTTTCCAATTTTTTTTTCCATATGCCTTGGGTTTTATTAGTCTTTGGGTTTGCCACTGATATTTGTATTAAACGTATATATTGCCTTTTCAGTGTGCACCTGTTTTTCAGAATATATTTAATATGTGCAGAGCAAAAATATTTTTTTTTTTGTTATTTGAGAGTGGCGTCTCTTTGGGCTTGCTGCACACAGCTGCCTCTTTTTACCAGTGCAGAATAATTCAATTGCTGTTCCTACCATACCCTGAGTTTGCGCTGTATTGATCCCTATGGGGAAACATATTTATGTAGGGACTCACCTGCTCTGGATCCCCTTGACGTTTTGAGAGGTGAGCTTAATAAAATCTTTGATCAAATACTGAAAATAAGAGTCCCAGGTTTTTTCATTTTTTCCCCTTACAGTAATGCGTTTCCAATTTTTTCCATATGCTTGGTTTTTTTAGTCTTTATGTGCCACTGATATTTGTATTAAACGTATAATTGTTTTTTCCTGGCCCTGTTTTCAAAATATTTTTAATATGTGCAGACCAAAAAATATTTTTTTGTAGTTCATTTGAGAGGGGCGATTTCTTTGGGCTTGCGCACAAGTGCCCTTTTTAACCATGCAGGAAATTCAATTGGGTTTTTCCTCCCATACCCTGTAGTTGCAGTCTGTATTGATCCCCTAGTAAGGAAACATTTTTGTGTAGGGACCCCTGCTCGGGGGAACCCCTTGACGTTTTGGGGGTAGTTTAAACAACTTTGTCAAATACTGTAAACTAAGATCCCGGGTTTTTTCATATTTTCCTTAGCAGTAATGTTTTTCCCCAATTTTTTCCATACCCTTGGGTTTTACTTAGTTTTAGTGTGCCACTGAATTTGTATTAAACGTATATTTTGCCTTTTCAGGTGCACCTTTTTTTCAGAATATATTTAATATGTGCGACCCAAAAAATATTTTTGTAGTTCATTTGAGAGGCGATCTCTTTGGGTTTTGCTGCACACAGCTCCTCTTTTTAACCATTGCAGGATAATTCAATTGCTAGTTCCTACCATCCCCTGTATTGCGCTTATTGACCCCTATGAGGTAAATATTTTAGGTAGGGACTCACCTGCTCTACCCCCTTGACGTTTTGGGAGGTGAGCTTAAATAAAATCTTGATCAAATACTGTAAACAAGATCCAGGTTTTTCTATTTTCCTTGCATAATGGTTTCAATATTTCCATATCCTTGGGTTTTTATTTTATCTTTAGTGTGCCACGATATTTGTATTAAACGAAAATTATTCCTTTTTCAGTGTGCACCTTTTTTCAAAAATATATTTAATATGGCAACCCAAAAATTTTGTTTTGTAGTTCATTTGAGAGGGGCGATCTTTTGGTTGCTGCACACAGGCCTTTTTTTAAACCCAGTGAATAATTAAATTTGGCTAGTTCCTACATACCCTGTATTTGCAGCTGTTTTGATGCCTAATGAGGTAACATATTTAGTGGGGGACTCCCCTGCTCTGGGTCCCCTTTGACGTTTTTGGGAGGTACTTAAACAATCTTTGATCAAAACTGTAAACTAAGAGCCCCAGGTTTTTTTCATATTTTTTAGCATAAGCGTTTCCAATATTTCCATATCCCTTGGGGTTTTACTTTCTTTAGGTCCCCACGATATTGTTAAAAAAGTATTATTGCCTTTTCAGTGTGCACCTTTTTTTTTTCAAAATATTTTTAATTGTGCAGACCCAAAAAATATTTTTTTGTAGTTCATTTGAAGTGGGATCTTTTGGCTTGCTGCACACACGGCCTTTTTTTTAACCCCAGTGCGAAAATTCAATTGTAGTTCCACCATACCTGTATTGGCAGCTGTTTTGATGCCCTAGTGGGGTAACATATTTAGTGTAGGGACTCCCCCTCCTGGGACCCCTTTTGCGTTTTAGAGGTGAGCTTAATAAAATCTTTGATCAAATACTTAAACAAAGAGCCCCGGTTTTTTCCCATTTTTTTCCTTAGCAGAAGCTTTCCAAATTTCCATATGCCTTGAGGTTTTACTTGTTTTTTATGGCCACTGATATTTTATTAAACTTTTATATTCCCTTTTTCAGTGTCCCCTTTTTTTTTAAAATATATTTAATATGTGCGAGCCAAAATATTTTTTTTAGTTCTTTTGAGATGGCATTCTTTTGGCTTGGCCCAGCTGCCTCTTTTTAACCAGTCGGAAATTCAATTGCTAGTTCCCTACCAAACCTTAGTTGCAGTCTGTATTGACCCTGAAAGGAACATATTTATTGGGGGACTCCCTGCCGGGGACCCCTTGACGTTTGGGGGAGGTGATTTTTAATAAATCTTTGAAAAAATCCCCGAAAAATAAAGTCCCGGGTTTTTTATATTTTCCTTAGCAGTAATCGTTCCAATTTTTCCCATATGCCTTGAGGTTTACTTAGTCTTTAGTGTGCCACTGATATTTGATAAAGATATTTGCCTTTTCGTGTGCACCTTTTTTTTCAGAATATTTTTTAATTTGCAGAGCCAAAAAAATGTTTTTGTAGTTCATTTGGGTGGCGATCTCATTGGCTTGCTGCACACAGCGCCTCTTTTTAACCATTGCAGGATAATTCAATTGCTATTTCCTCCCATCCCCTGGTTGCAGTCTGTATTGAGCCAAGTGAGGTAAAATTTATGTGGGGACTCCCCGCTTGGGACCCCCTTGACTTTTTGGGGAGTGAGCTTAATACAATCTTTGATCAAAAACTGTAAACAAGGTCCCAGGTTTTTCAATTTTCCTTAGCATAATGCTTTCCAATTTTCCAATGCCTTGAGGTTTTTACTTAGTCTTTATGTCCCATGATTTTTGTATTAAGGGGGGAGGGGGGGCGCTCGGGGCGCCCCACATTTGAAAATTAGACGATATATGAATGTAGGCTGGCAAAACTAGGTGCATTACTGCTCAAACAAGCAGACCTATTTCAATGTGGTCTGTCTGAGCCTGAGGAGTCGAAGTGGAGCTAGATTTTCTGTTAGGGAAAAAAATATCCAATATTAATCAACTTATACCAGAACAATAATAAAAGTAATTTATAATAATTATCAGACTATCTAAAATTAAATTATTTGCATTTAATAAAAAATGTCATCAAATAAAATTAATTTAAAAATATTAATATCCCCAAAATAAGAAAAATTCCATAAAAGCATTTTTAATTAATACAATCTAAAACTATGTTACATTAAACAACCCACGATGAGTTGTTTAATTTTTCATTTTTAATTTTTGTACAAAAATTTGAAAAATTTATAATGTGCTCTCACCCTTTATTCTACAACAGCAAAGCCAGCCCCACAGGTGTGGGTTTGGGGCCTGTGGCCACCAAACAAGACACTACCATAGTTTCTATTCCTGGCATGCTTTCTAATGACTTTTCTTTTATTTCCATCCTATCTATAGCCTTTATACATGTTTGACGCATTACTTATGCTCCTAAGTTTTATAATGCGCCAAACACACAGGCGAGGTGCGATGAACTTTAGACGACATTTATAATCGCACAAAAGCCTCTTTCATACATTCAGGCACATTAGTCACTGAAAAAAGATGAAAAATCACTTTGTCACCCCAGTTCCTACAGTCTCCCAAAATTTTAAACTTATTATTAAGAGATGCTGTGCATCTCTGATTCTAGTCGGACGCTTTTAAAGATCATTCTTTAGATTTCTTTTGTACAAAACATTACTTTTTTTATATATATATTGCATGAAGCCCCCTTTAGTTCCAAAGTTCTAGGTGACATTTTCATAGTGTGCAGATTTTAGAAAATATAGACAAGTTGGGGTATTATCTGAGTTCTGTATTGTTAAATCCAAATTTTGTGTAAAAAATATCCCACTTAATGATATCCTACAAAATTGCAGACAATGAGGTCTGGGG
Source organism: Phyllomedusa bahiana (assembly GCA_025379985.1). Classification (NCBI taxonomy): domain Eukaryota; kingdom Metazoa; phylum Chordata; class Amphibia; order Anura; family Hylidae; genus Phyllomedusa; species Phyllomedusa bahiana. The sequence goes on from JAODAL010054493.1 coordinate 10,825, forward strand.
AATATTGGTGGATTATGGCTTTGTAGATGCTTGGTACTTTATACAGCTATTTAAGCAACAAATAAACTTTTTTGAAGAATCGCCAGGTATATATGCAAAGAAACAATACAAATCTTACATCTGCATGGTAGTACAAAAAGCCAAAATGGTAAATATACAAATTATTGCATTAACACCGGTGTACACCATATGCAATTGTCACGGATGTAGAAGAATGTAAGTCAACATTTTACAATACCCTGATATCCATACAGGAGGAATCATACAAATACAAAGCCTGCAACAAGCAGGAATCAACGGTCAGATATCTACTGAGAGCAGTAAAATAATGAGTAGTGTCATTTGTGGTGTGTCTAGAAGATAAACAACAATGAAAAAACATAAATGGGAATGCAGCCAATCATAGAATTGGCACCGGGCTCCGAGAATCAAATGTCAGGGAACGACGACCTGTATAGAGGGCCACTGCGAAAACCTCATGGGGGCTGTCAAGTGTTATTAATTTACGCTAGGGGCTGGGGCGGCCATCGTATGACAGGGCTGGTAAACCACGCAACATGTCAGTAACATTCATCCATCCACCCCAAATCCTGTCAAATTTTGTCTTGCAGTTTCTGTGACGAGACAGCCATTTTTGGTGCGGTAAGGCGCTGTTAATCAGTTTAGTGGTAGATTGATCCAGCACATCCAAAGTGAAGTTAAAAGTCCATACTTTATTGGCAATCCATTAAAAAAGCATGTAGTAGCAGCACAAGGTAAGCTGACGCGTTTCGGGGAGACCACGCTATGCTATGAGTAAGGGGTAGCGTGGTCTCCCCGAAACGCGTCCAGCTTACCTTGTGCTGCTACTACATGCTTTTTTAATGGATTGCCAATAAAGAAATGGACTTTTAACTTCACTTTGGATGTGCTGGATCAATCTACCACTATTTGGATCTTAGAAGCTGTGACCGGGCGGATCCGTGCAACTCCATGCTGGAGAGTGGTGAGTTGGCTTACTTGCTTGTGTGTTGCTGTTAATCAGTCCCTTCCACTCCACAATTGAGGGAGGTCTGGAGGCTAACCAGGACTTCACGATAGCCTTTCAAGCCAAAAAAAAGCATGTCTACAGCAAAAGAATGCCGGTATCTCGTGTTCAAACTTTCGGGCTCTAGTCTGAACAAGCGGAACATAGGGGTGAACGGGACTGGGCACCCCATCGTATCATTTAGAAACCGGAGAACCTGGGCCCAAAATCCCATCACCCTGGACATGACCAAAGGAAGTTGAAAAAGGTGCCAGAAGCCAGACGACACTTGGGGCATTCGTCTGCATTCCCATTTCGAAATTTACTCAGTCTAGAAGTGGAATAGTATGACCTATGCAGGATAAAAAGCTGTGTTAATCTATCATTATAATTTGAAGACACCTGACTAGGTGAAGATACACACAATTCCCAGGACTTGTCTGTCAGAGGACCCAGGTCGGCCTCTTATCTTTGCTGAAGGGCGTCCAAATCCCCTTCCCTGCCCTTGGGAGAAAGAAGGGCGTAGAAACAGGATACAGTATGTCTGGAGGGCGGGGAGAGGAGTAAACGGGGGACTGGGAACTGATTAAAGGTCATAGTGGAGTGACCAAACTGGGAAGTGATGGCATGCTTAATTCTCAGATAAGGGAATATTTGTAAAGGATGTAAGTTGAACTCCTTCTGTAAATCTGAGTAGGGTTTAATGTCCGAGGTGGAGCGAATTTTGGATAAGTGCCAAATAACCCTGGAATTCCACCCCAACTCGTGGGACATATCAAGTAGGCTCAGTAAACCCCTATTATGCCAAAGCGGGGAATAATTATCAAAACACTCCGCGCACTTTCTTCCAGACAAGGAGCACCTGCCATAGAATGGGGTGATCGCCCAAATTACCCCTGAACAAGCAGTACCGCAAAACAGTAGGTGGAAAGGATGAAGATATTTGCGATTGAAAGGGGAAATATTTAGTGTTTGGACCCTCAGCTGAAGGGTATATAAAATTTTTGGCAGGAAAGCAATTTTTACTAAACTGATCCTGGCCACTGTGGACAATAGCCCCAGCTATTTACCTTGGTTTGCACAAAAGCAACCAGTGGGGCAAGATTCAAGGTATCAAACTCTTGAGCTGATCTTAACACCCACAATCCAAGATAGGTTATATTGGACGTCCAAACCAGTGGGGAGGTGACTGTGCTCTCTGAGGGGACAGAGATATCTATTGGAAGAATACTAGATTTGGACCAGTTTATCGTCAACCAAGAAAAAGCCCAAATTCTGTAATGACTAATAGAGTAGCGTGTAGTAACTCCCAAGGATCCGACAAATATAATAGAGTTTCATCTGCATACAGTAGAGACAAATTTTTTTGCATAGAGAGGAGCACGCTAGGCCTTTGATCCCAGAGTGGGCCCTGATTCTAATTGCCAAAGGTTCTACCGCCAAGGCAAAAAGTATGGAGGTTAGTGGGCAGCCCTGCCTAGTCCTCCTATATAGGGGAAAGAGGTCATAAATCCACCTATTACCAGTTACCCTGGAGGTAGGGTCCAAGTACAACAGTCGCACCCAATTTATGAAGGCTGGGCCTAAGCCAAACCTCTCCAAAGCGAGAAGTAAGTATGACTATTCAACAGAATCAAAGGCCTTGGCCGCATCTAGATAGACTATAATCCTGGACCCCACATCATCATGAACCGCCTGCAAATTAGTATACAGCTTTCTCAAGTTCAGGAAAGTTTACTTCCCGGGCATGAAGCCCATTTGGTCAGGGTATATTATGGACAGGATAGCTTTATTTAGTCTTCTGGCGAGTAGTTTAGCTAATATTTTAATGTCTGTTTGGAGAAGAGAAATCGGGCAGTAGGAGTCACAGTGCAGTGGGTCCTTGCCTGGTTTGAGAAGAACAACAACTATTGCTTCACTCATAGATAAGGATAGGAACCCATCCTGAAGGGTGGACTGATAGACCGCCAGCAACTGCGGGGTAAGGAAGGTAGCATATGCCCTTTAAAATACAATGGGGAGACCATCGCTCCCTGGTGACTTTGAGGGCTGGAATGACTGAATCGAGTCTATTATTTCTTGTTCTGAGAGGGGGCTATCCAGGACTCTGTCCTCCTGGAGTCAGGGACAGAAGGTCCAGGGCAGATAAGTATGATTTAATCTCCAAAGATGTGGCTGTTATATGGGAAGAGTATAGGTTCAGGTAATATGTGCGGGAGGCGTCGAGGATGGCCAGGGGTCCCGGGTAAGCGTCCTGTCCGGGGGAGCCAATTTGGGGATTACAGGGGGTACGGTGTTGCCTCGGGCCATACAGGCCAAAAGCCTCCCACATTTTTCCCCATGCTCAAAGTAAGATTGCGTACTAAATAAGGCCTTTTTCTGTGCCTTGGAATACAGACATGTTTGATAAAGTTTAATTTTACACAACCACTCATTTCTGTGGGCATTAGATGGGTCTCTTATGTAACGCAATTCTGCCTCCGAGACATCCCTGGCCAACCACAACTCCCTGTGAGCCAGCCATTTTTTAAGGTCATTAATTGCTATGGTCATTACTTCCCTAGCAACTGCCTTAAACATGTCCCAGGTTATCCAAACTGAAGCCGATCCCATATTCTCCCTAAAATATGCCTTCCATTTGTCAATAAAATATGGCGCTGGAGGCAGGATTGTCAGCCAGAACGGATTTTGCCGCCATTTGCTTCTAGGGGGTATGTTGTCCAGCTTGAGAGTCGAAAAGCCAGGCACGTGGTCTGAGATAGATCTAGCCAGATACCTCACTGATACAACAGTTGGGAGCAAGGGCGCTTGAATCAGCATGAGATCTATACGTGATAACGCATTAAATTGAGGGGTAAAACAGGAGTAAGTACGGGTTGTTTTATGGTGGGTGCGCCAGGCATCCCTGATGCCAAAGTCAGTTAGAAGCAAATGAAGGGCCGAGGGCCCGGAGTTCACTGGGGAGGAACCATCTTGCACCATTCTGTCTAAGTGCCTGTCCCACGTGCAGTTAAAGTCACCCAACCAAATACTAGGCATAGATTGGTAAGAGGCTATAATCCCTAGCAGTTCCCTAATTATCACAGAAGAATATGGGGGTGGGACATAAACTCCTATGATAGTGAATGGGGTGTGAAATAAATGGCATACTAGAACTATGCATCTACCATCCATGTCTATTATTGCTCTAGTGATGTCAAAGTGTACTGCCTGACTGATAAAAATAGAGACCCCCCTGGCACAGTTTGTAAATGTCAAATGGTATGCCCAACCAAACCATGGTCGCCCCAGCAGCAGCAACTTGTCGGGGACCATGTGAGTCTCTTGAAGACACACTATATCACATCTCTGCCATTTCAGGTATTTGAAAACTAACGCCCTCTTAATGTGGTCATTTAGCCCACGGACATTCCATGTTAATAGTGAGATTGTGTTGTTTGCCATTGTGTGGCAGTAAGAAAGAAAGGCCCATGGACAACAGAGTTCCCATTGGGATGTGGTGCATGCTCCATGACGACACCAAAATATAAACAGAGTGGGTCCCCAATAGGGAAATATCTCAGATGGCTGACAAAGAAAACCCCAACAAACCCCTTTTCCCACCCTACTTCGCTACAGCATGTAGGAAGTGTTGGATCGCCAAACAATCCCATCATGTAAGAACTGTTGATGAACATATAACCTAGAAACGGTAATAATTAGGGGCAATCAGGGTCCCCTGAGGACGGATGGAGGCACAAAAATACATCCTAACATGTACTTTTAAATATCCTAGACTTATCTGTCAGATAGGACGTTGCATTGGTAAATGGATAGCCATCTATTGCCAAAAGGCATGTAATAGAGGAAAGGCGGAAGGGAAAGGAAGAGAGAGAGAGGAAGAGGGAGAGAGAAAAAAAAGGGGGGGAGGGGAAAGGAAGGATGAGAGAGAAAGAGAAGCATTGCAGTTAACTAAAGAATGCATGCATCATTTTATCATATTTTAACCCTTGGAGACTCTCCCTGTTGCGTCAGCACACTGTCAGTCAGCAGCTGGGCTGAAAGGGCGGCCTCTGGCTGAGGTCTGGGACTCCAACCAGTCCAGGGTCTCCTGGGGGGTGCTGAAGAAGCAAGTCTTGTTGTCTGAATTTACTTTAAGCCTCGCTGGATAGAGCATAGCGTATTTTAGGCTACGCTCCCAAAGTTTCTGCTTAGCTGTATAGAATAGAGCTCTCTTTTTTTGAAGGTCGACAGAGCACTCCGGGAAGACCAGTACTTTGGAATTACCTATAGGTATAGGGCCTTTTTCTCTAGTGAAGCCCTTAAAATAAGCGTCTCCTATCCCTATAGTTTAAAAGTTGGCAATGAATGTGCGTAGAGGTGCCCCAGAAGGGGAAGGTTTAGGCAGGATTCTGTGAGCACGTTCTACAGCAGACATCACAGAGAATTTGTCTCTGCTGAACGTAGAAATTGACAGATTTTCCAGGAAAGGGGAAGCATTCAGGGGAAGCATTTTCCAACTCCTCTGGGAGGCCAACGAAACGTAAGTTGCACCTGCGTAGCCTATTCTCCTGGTCATCTAGGTGCTGATGGAGAAATGAGATATGTCTTTTAGCATCCTCAACCTGGCGGGTCAGGTGGGAGGTTTGGTCTTTCAAGTTGCTAACTCTTTGTTCTTCCTGCGTAACTCGCTCACGCGTTTTTTGCTCATCGTGCCTTAGCAAAGATATGTCCGCGCGCATAGATAGGAGGTCTTCGATGTGTGAGGTCAGAGTCGTTTGGCAAGTGTGTATGGCAGAGAGAGGTACTTTATACAGCTATAAAATAACACCCTAAAGGTGCTTTTATATGGGATAGATATGCAGTGGATTTATGAAGGAAAAATACACAGCATATAACAGTATAAGCAATGTGAATGACATTTTTAGAAATCTCTTTTATAAGCTGTTCAAAATTTATTAAGGACCTTCCCTATTGACCTTAATGGGCAAGTCAAAATCGGCAATAAATCTGCAGTTGCTGTTATTGTTGTGCCAGAAACACTTACAAATTAGCACAAAATCTGTAACATTTCCGTCCTGTGTGACACCCTCCCAAATTCATAATAGCTAAATTGTTACTGCATTTGTAAGCATATTTAAAATCTTTATACTAGCATATGCCACCAGTCCTTGAATACAATTACATTCTTAAAAGCAATGACAGCCTGCCTTCATTGGGCCACCACTTGCCATAGCAAGTACTATATTTCAAAAAATACCAACATACTAAGCACACTAATATGAACCACTGATACCCTTGCCAACAGCAGTTTCCACAATCAACAACGGGAAATTATTGTCTCTCTGCATGTGTTCTCCATTTTTTTTTTTTTTTTTTTTTTTACTTACATTGTGAGTTTTACTCAATCTTCGCATTAAATTTTTTAAAAAATAAAAAAAAATGTGGGTTTTTTTTATTTTTCCCCCAATGATGTTACACGGGTAATAGATTCTAGGAACAGACATTTTTTTCTGAAGAATGTTTTTGAGTGACATAGAGTAGAGTTATACGCAACAGAGCCATGGCCTAAGTACAATGTATATAGATTATGCTGAAAATGAAATTTAAGACTTCTACACTCAGCATCCGAACAATGCTGTGAAAATCTTATAAATCTTAATGACAAGATGATGAGCGATTGCTTGGCAATCGAGATCGACGACTAGTCGAAAGTCCGGGGGCCGCTATCGATAAGGTTATTTTCGCTAGTGAGCATCGATTATGAGCGATTACCATTAAAAGTACTATGGGATAGCAACAATACCCCATCATTATTACAGCCCAAACAAGGCTGAAAGCAGAAATTAACATCCACTAACAGTCAAATGGATACGTCCTACATCTTAGGCAACACACTAAGGTTATTAAAAGTCACAGAAAAAAAGGTCACGAACCCATTACAATCCCTGTCTGTACCACAGCCTGACCCTTAACCTGCATCACCACAAATAAAAAGAGACAGAAGGCATATGATTTAACCATCATGTTTACTTGAACTGGACATTGAATAGTCCCGTCCTGGAACGCAGCATGAGCCCCAAAACCTGCATGACCCCCACATTAAAAAAGTGCCGGAAAAAGGCGAGTCTTTCAACCACCATTTAGTTTCACCAGGACAATGACTATACCTGTCCTGGGCCACCGCATAGCCCCAAACCTGCATGAACCCCCACATTTAAAAAGTGCCCGCAAAAAGGGAGTCTTTCAACCACCATTTTAGATGAACTGGACATGTGACTATACCTGTCCTGGCCCAGCATGGCCCCAAACCTGCATGACCCCCACATTTAAAAAGTGACGGAAAAAGGAGTCTTTTCAACCACCATTTAGTTTCACTGGACATTGGACTATACCAGTCCTGGCCACAGCATTGACCCAGGCCCGGAGTTACAGTGGGTGCGGTGAAAGCCCGGGCTGGCGTTCCGTCATCTATATCACCAGGTTAAAATGCCCTGATGACGCAGCCAACAACGAAAACAGATTCCGAGCTGAGCAGAGTGCGGAAGCGGAAGTGTGAGAACTCCACTTCCTCTGTACACCGTAAAAACCTGTGGTAGCGCTTGCCCCTCCGTATGAGTGTGGACCCAATTGAGGCTTCACTTGGAAATCTGGTGGTTAACGCTCCTGTTACACAGGTGCCCATATAACTTGGCATTCTTTTTCTCATTTTACTCAACGGCTGAGGCAAATGGTCTCTGTACTTGTTCTCTGTCTGTGCGCCATACTCCATGTTCCTCTGATAACCTATCATCTGGTCACGTTTTCCTGTACCTCCCATGTACAATATCAGAGGGAATTTTTTTTAACAGCTTATTTTGTACATGCAAGTTTTTTAGTACTTTAATTCAAAAAACACATTTTTAAAATAGAAGGAATCCCACCATTCTTGGTTTCTCTTTTTTCATTGTCTTAAATGGTTGTCCTCAAATACAGGAAGATAGTATGTTAAATTATCTTGCAAAACAAGTCATTTTGCAATATGTGTCCATTAACAGTGTCCTACATAATCCTGTTTTCTGACAGCACCATCACCCTTGAGCCACTCATTGAACAATTGTGCAGTCAACAAATGGTCTGTTAGAAACAACTGTTTAGAAAAGACCAGTAGTATAGCGTGCATTCACAGAAAAATGCCCCCCAAAAATTCAAAGCAATGACCCTTAGCCACTTTGGTCAATTGTAAGAACAAATGTTACTTTAGAAACAACATTTTATTTATAATAGGTTTCAGTAGAATTGCTCATTACAAAGCAGCATGACCCAAAAAATTATAAAATGACTTCTCAGCCACTGTTAAAAAATGTGAGGGAGAAATGGCCACATAGAAGCCACATTTCTATTCCAAAGGACCATAATTATAGCTGTATCTCACAGCAAACATGACCCCAAATAAATTATAAATAAGACTTTTTCTCAGCCACTATTAAAAATAGTGTGAGGGGAGAAAATGCCACTTAGAAGTCACATTTCTGTTCCAAAAGGGACCATGATTATTGCTGTATCTCACAGCAACATGACCTCAAAACCATTGACAATGCAAAACTCTTAAGATAAAGAGGAGTAAATGGAATACGGGTTGTCATGGAAACCTTGCTGTCTCTTACAGTCTCCTCACAGCAAAACCATCAAACGAACTGTTTGGGAAAAGAGAATAAAAATTGCAGTAAGAAATGATCATTTTAAAAAAAAGTTTTCAAGAGGACCATTTCCTGTTTGAAAAAGGATGTGAAGTAACCGCAACTAATCGGTGTCCTCGTCAATTGGGGCCACAACATCATCAGAGATCCATGGCTGATACACTTGATGAAAGTCAAACTAGATCCACATTATCTGTGAAAGCCGGATGCGTTTGTCTGACAATGAACTCCTCCAGCTGTGCTGAAGGTCCCACAGATATGACCCTGGCTGGCTGGGCAGGAACAACACCTCTATGCGGACGAGCCAGCACGGGCCAATCTCCATTTTGGATACCCAGAAGTCTATTGGGTCCGGAACACATGCAAAAACATCGGTGTTGAGACGGCAGATAGGTCGTGCACCATGAATCTTAAGCTGATCTACGTGTGTTGGATGTGTGCCCTGCATTGCCTGCATGGTGAGGTTGGTAAACAAAGATTGCCAAGAGGTCACCCAATAGGCATTCTGCCACCTTGCCTGCAGCAGCCGCTAACGACCTACTTGGCCTCTACTGCTGTCATCGTCGCTGATGAAGTTTCCACCGTGACAATTGGGAGCCGTGAAGCAGAGCAACAGATGTCTCCAGTTTGATCAATCAGCAAGGTCTCCATTTCTCCTGGCAATTTTAAGGTCTTATTTGGGTGGGAGGAAGGAAAGTGCTGATTTTTGTATTTTGTACTCGGGAAATCCAGTAGGGTGGCCACCCATTAACTGTTTGTTCCCATTATGGATGGCCTTAATGCGAGGATCCTGTTGGAGGAAATGAGCATCCAAGCACACATGTGAGAGATGGAGCATTGATTATTCCCAATCCTCAAGCCTCTGGTCGAGTGGCACTAGCCAACTGAACTTCCTCCATCTTCCTCCTCCTCCTCAAGTCGCGCCAACTCTCTTTCCAAGCAGGGACTCGGTAACATCGTGTCTAGTAATACCGCCTTCCAGCTCCTCCTCCGCTGCCTCCGGCACAGCATACAACACAGCCCTGCATGCCTGAGATGATGCACCCCTGAAGCTGATGCCCACCTTGGCACTAGCTCTGGACCCCGAACCACTGCCTAATGAAGACCCCGATGAAATTGGTGAAACATTCGGGCCTTGTGATTTTAGACGGAGAGAAAGGCTCCGTGTTCCGCATCAGTGTACCGTCTCCTCCTCCGTCGCTGGCGGGACCTGTTGTTTCAGAGTGTCCAACGATCGTATCCAGAACTAAGATCAACCACAATGCACCATCAGACAAGGGGCATTGTCCCGCACTGACCATTTAGGTGGCTTCTTCAAAACTGGCAAGGATGGGTGCAGTAAGCTCTTTTTCAAGAACCTGCATCCACTCTCGGTGTGTTTCAACACCCCGAGGTACGTACCGGCTGCATGTCAGCCATGTGTCCCTATTCGTACTGCGTATGCATTGCGCTGCTGCCACACTCGCTGGAGCATGTGGAGGGAGGAATTCCGCAGCGTGATTTGCCACGTCAACAATGAGAACGGTTGACTGGGAAAGCCGAGCTGACGCTGCAACGCAGCCAGGCGGGATGAAGCAGGTGCAACGGCGGAAGTGATGCGAACTCAGACCTCGAGCCTGCTCAGCAGGCAGTCCAGACCCGGGTACTCATTAGAAATTTCTGGACTACAAGGTTCATGAACATGTGCCAGGCAAGGATGTGCTTCTCAGCCTACCGATCTTAAGGCGGCCAGCAGATTTCCGCCCGTTATCGCACACCACCTTGCCTGGCACAAGGTTCATGTCACCCAGCCAGCGCATCGTCACCGTTGCTTATAGAGCCGTCCCCACACCTGACCTGTGTGTGACGGTCTCCAAGGCAGATTAATTTCAACACGGTCCTGGTGTCTCTTCTGGCACGTGAAGCCACACCAGAGGACCTGGGGAAAGAGCCCTGCACACCATCCGCATTTTGAAGAGCGTGCGCCGAGCCTGAAGAGCCCCGTCACCCCCAGAGACATCCACCCCAGTCTCACCCAGTGAGCTGTCACTGAGATATGAGCCCTTGGCCGTGCTTACAAGTCCATGTGTCGGTGGTGAGATGGACTTTATCCGGACACAGAAGCGACAAAGCCTTGAAATTTTTAGATGACAACGTGCTGGCCAGGCAGGGAGGCTTTTCTGGCAAAGAAATGCCTGCTTACGGCATCTGGTATTGGGGGCAGGCAAGGGGCCAGACGTGCCGGTAAACGCCATCGTGACCTACCAGACGAGAAAAGGCCACATTTCCAATGCCAAAGCCTGTCAATGCCGACATATCAGGCTTTTGGCTTTGGGATGGGTTGCGGTTAAATGTTTCTTCTTCTGTTCCCAAACCTGGAAGACAGAAAGGCTGCTGCTAGACTGGCCCGCTGTAAACGGCGTGGCAGGTCGTCAACCTGCGGAAGGAGAAGGGTAGGATGGGTCTCTGTTGGTGCAGGTGGTACTCGGGCGACGGAGGGAGGCTGAAGCGGAGGCTGAACCCTGAATCATGACTCTGAGAGACATGGGCAGCGGAGGAACGCTTTGGTGGTGGCGGAGGAGGAGGAGGCGGAGACAGAGGGTGTGACAGTGTTTGGAGGCCCGGCGTCGGTCTGGCCTTTTTTGGCCAAGTGTTCCCTCCATTTCAACTCATGCATTCGCTGCATGTGACTAGACATGTTGGTGGTGGTTAACCACTTAAGGTTCTTGCCTCTACTTATGCGTTTACGGCAAAGGCGGCATATGACATCGCTGGGTGAATCAGAGGCTTGCTCAAAGAAGGCCCAGGCTTGAGAGGTCCTGGACCTTTTTGACGGCGATAAGCGAGGAGCGGGGTTTGCGCTGACCGTGGCTGGCGGAATCATATCAGCGGACTTCTGCGACCGCCCTCTCCCTTTTTGTGGCGGGACCCGTATTGACACTACCCCATCGTCTTCCTCCTCGTCCACTGATGAAGCCCTCGCAAGCAAATTCTGCGGAAAAGACCAGGATGGATCCGCAATGTCGTCATCATCATCATCATCAACACAGGTGACTTGGTCGTCCTGACTTTCTGCATCCAGAAGCTGCGGGCTACAAGCAAGGGGCACTGCAAGGCGTTGCCGACCGCCCGGGATTTTTGCCGATTGACCGGCTTCCTTCACCTCCTCTGATGGCATCAGTAACTGGGCGTCAGAGCAGACTAAATCATCCTCTTGATCTTTTAACATGCCTTCTGACCCCAACCGCATTTTGTCATCAAAGAGGTCTTCAGACAATGGATTATCCACAGTGGTGGGTACACGAGTTGACATTTGGGCTGCTTCATGTTGGACGGGTGCTGATGATGCTGATGACGACATTTGTGGCCGTGACTGCGAGGACGAGGAGGTAAGACTGCTAGATGCAGGTTGCATTAACCACTGAAGGACAGATTGGCGACGATGTTCGTTACTTAGATTCACAGGGCCCTGACCCAGCGATGACAGGCCTGACGGTCCTGCAACTGACGATCCGCTGGCATGCGTGTTGTCGCCAGCACTGGAAGGAGCACCTTCTCTCGTACCTCTACCTCCATGTGCTACCCCCCTCTTTGCTCGCTTACCACCTGCATTTCGCTCCATGTCCAGAAATATAAAAATTTGAGAAGGTATGGAATAGTTTTGGAAAGTCTCTTATTAAAAGACGGCAAATCACAGCTATTCTCAAATCCCTCTAATCAAAACAAAATTGCTGGATTCAAATTTAACTGCAAGGTGTCTATCAACAAATCTGGACTGGGCAAAAGTCCAAAAAACACGTATCTGTTATGTTTTTGGTATAATAAACGGTATTTTTTGCACCTTTCAATTCACCTGTGGTGAATATAGAATTGCTGTTTTAAGATTTACGTAGATGCTGCGTCAATGAACAGTACTGGGTGCGCAAAAGTCAAAAAAAACACGTAACTGTTATGTTTTGATATAATAAATGTATTTTTGCACCTTTGAATTCACCTGTGGTGAATATAAGAATTGCTGTTTAAGATTTACGTTGATGCTTGGTCTATGAACAGTACTGGGTGCGCAAAAGTCAAAAAACACGTAACTGTTATGTTTTGATATTATAAACGGTATTTTTTTGCACCTTTCAATTCACCTGTGGTGAATATAGAATTGCTGTTTTAAGATTTACGTAGATGCTGCGTCAATGAAAAGTACTGGGTGCGCAAAAGTCAAAAAACACGTAACTGTTATGTTTTGATATAATAAACGTAATTTTTTTGCACCTTTCAATTCACCTGTGGTGAATATAGAATTGCTGTTTAAGATTTACGTAGATGCTGCGTCATGAACAGTACTGGTGCGCAAAGTCAAAAAACACGTAACTTTTAAGTTTTGTTATAAAAAATGTATTTTTTGCACCTTTCAATTCACCTGTGGTGAATATAGAATTGCTGTTTTAAGATTTACGTAGATGCTGCGTCAATGAACAGTACTGGGTGCGCAAAAGTCAAAAAACACGTAACTGTTATGTTTTGATATAATAAACGGGATTTGTTGCTCCTGTCAATTCACCTGTGGTGAATAAGAATTGCTGTTTTAAGATTTACGTAGATGCTGCGTCAATGAACAGTACTGGGTGCCAAAAGTCAAAAAACACGTACTTATGTTTTGATAATAACGTATTTTTTGCACCTTCATTCACCTGTGTGAATAGAATGCTGTTTAAGATTTACGTAATCTGCGTCAATGAACATACTGGGCCAAAAGTCAAAAACATACCGTGATGTTTTCGTACTACACGGATTTTGGCAACAAACAACCTGTGCTGACTACAATTGCTGATTAATTAAGTGCAAGGTGGGAAAAATCAACAGTCACAGGTGTAATGGGTAAAAAATTTAACACCTATCTGAAATGTATACTGATAATAAAAGTGGAGTTTTGCAGCTAACAAAGAGACCTGCATTACTAGAAATGATGTTTATCCAATATAAGTTCAGGCTGCCCAATTCCAGAAAAATTTTTAAAACAAAATGTTAATAAAAAGATATTCCACTACAAGTCAAAACTAATCTTGGGGAACTTATCCAAAGTTCTTTATAGATAGAGCTTTCTGTGTTCCCCCCGGGGGGCCCCCCCCCCCG
>JAODAL010054494.1:0-24593 GCA_025379985.1 Phyllomedusa bahiana
CGGGTCTCGAGGGGCTCACGGCTGCATCTAGCATAGCCAATATTTTTATGATGACCTATGAAAAGAAATACGTATATTCTAGACAGGATTATCATAAGGTACACACTTGGTTAAGATACGTTGACGACGTGTTTGTCATCTGGGGAGGCTCTGTAGAGGAACTCACTGGGTTCATCTCCTCCCTTAATCAAAGTCATCCACTCATTCAGTTCACCTCCACTATAGAGAATAACAGGATTCAATACTTAGACGTAGAAATCAACAAGAGCCCCTCAGGTTTAAGTACTACTCTCTATAAGAAACCCATGGACAAAAAAAATGTATTACATAGATGAGCCAACATGCACCACAAATTATTCATAGGTACCCCTAAAGGACAGCTTATTAGAGCCAGGAGAATTTGTTCGGAAGATAGGCTCTACTATGAGCAAGAAAAAATTCTCATTGAGAAATTTATGGCTAGAGGCTATAAGAGGGAAGAACTTGAGAAAGTGGCAGAAGAGGTTAGAACACTTAATAGGAATGACTTACTTAAATCTAGAAAAAAAGTGAATAGAGATCAGAGGCTTATGTTCCTTAGTACTTATGATGCACATAGTGGCTTGATAAGGAACTCCATTATAAAATATTGGTACTTACTATCAAAAGATGCCAAATATGGTAAATTATTCACCCATATGCCTCGATTTGTCTACAGAAAAGGGCGCACTATAGGAAACACAATTGTATCCTCACAGTTGAATAAAATCAAAAGTTTACTCAAACAACAAAAAACAAATAAACATAAAGGCACTTTACCGTGCCTCAATTGTTAGCAATTGTAGTGCAATCATAAATGGACCTTATATTACAATCCGACAAAAGGATATAAAATCTTTCATCAAAGGAGTTTTTTTTGTAATTCAAAGGGGTGTTTTAAACTACCTTAAATGCCCATGTGGCAAGGGCTATGTGGGTCAAACCACACGTTCTATAAAAACACGCATTACAGAACATAAATCTTCCATACGGAATAGCCTAACACATGCTGAACTTGTTAATGAACAAACAAAGAAAAAATTCGGAGAAACTACGGTGGCCAAGCATTTTTTAGAGCATAAACACACAGTATCGGATCTTAAATGGTGCGTTTTAGAGGAAGTGACAGCGCAGAATAATAAGAACTTAGAAATAAGCCTGCTTCAGAGAGAGTCATTTTGGATATTTAAAATGAACACCTTAGCTCCCCTAGGTATGAATGAAAATCTTAACCTACGTGTTTTTTTATAATTAGGTTTTATCTATATGTAACCTGTTACTTGGTTCCTATGGTACCTATTCTGATTACGAGTATAAAGGGAAGGCATTCTAAGGAGATTACGTGTTTGAAGAAGGGGCAGGACTAGCCCCGAAACGTCACACGGTTTCCCAGCCCATTCCTGTCTGTTGCTCCCCGACTGGCGTCAGCACACGTGAACACGCCGGGAGCTTCGCCATTCATGGACTTTGCATTCTGCTCCCATTGCCGGCTATGGACTCAAATGGAACGCAAGTAGCTCACTGTAGCACTATCCGTTACATATTTTAATGAATATGTCTCAGCAATAAAGTATATGTTTTAAGTTTACCTTCGCTTGCCATCACATATTGGTTGGTACATATTCTGAAAGGAAACATCAGTGAATGCTTTACTCCATGCCTCGTCTTTTCATAATCCGTCCACAATTAAGGCTATCCCAGTAGGACAATTTTTACGCATGCGTCGCATCTGTTCATTGGATTCGGGATTTGAGACTCAGGCAAGAGATCTAAGGGAAGGATTTATTGAAAGGGGGTACAGTAATAGAAACATTTAAAAGGCCTACTATCGTGCTTGTAAGGTTATGTTCACGCGGCTTATTTCTGGACATAATTACGGCCGTATTTCCGTCCATAAAATACGGCAGGAGTACGGGAAATGCGCCGGAAAATACGGCGTGAAATACGCCTCGTAATTGCACATATTGGACGCGTATTGCCAACGTATTTGCGGCCGTATTTGCGAAGCGTATTTAATGCTAGGCAGCCAATAAACACCCTATTATTTTTCAAAGTGACCTATCAGCACCCATAATTTTTCTTTGAAGATATTAATGTTTTTGAAGTCAGCCTATTAGCACCTGGATGGACCCTGTCCCCCACCACACAAAAAAAATAAAAGATAATAATTGGATAATTAATTCAATAATCTCCACCCACGTATGATATAAAAGAGCAAGATTTCACCCTTTTTGTGCTAGTTTTCCTTGGATAACACTTGGATTACACTCAGAGATTGGTTTACAATTGGAATATATTTATATATACATGGGTTACTTGGATTATACACTTGCACTTTAATCGGATCATGGAGCAAGACCGACGAATAATCAGATTAACCGATGGGGAGATGGTGGAATTTCTGAAGATCTGCTCCAATGAACTTCGGCGTCAGGAAAGGAGGGTAAGTTACCAATCTGTGTAATGGGAAAGTATGTCTGTACATGTCATGTATGTATGTATGTCTGTATGCCATGTATATCTGTTACATGTCATATTGTGGCACACACTGTGCCACAATATACGGGGTGCTAGAAGTATACCAAGTATACCTGTGTCACTCGCTGCACTGGTTGCCCATCCAGTACAGAATACAGCATAAACTCATCACTTTCACCCATAAAGCTCTCCACAGTGCTGCACCCCCATCCATCTCCTCCCTCATCTCTGTCTACCACCCTGCCCGCTCTCTCCGCTCAGCTACGGACATCAAACTTCAGACTACAATCATCCAAACCTCCCATGCCCGTCTTCAAGATTTTGCACGTGCTGCACCCTTTCTCTGGAACATGCTACCACGTACCATCAGGCACAATCCCAGCCTTCGTAGTTTTAAGAGTGTCCTGAAAACACATCTCCTCAGCAGGCCTACCAAAACCACTAATTGCTAACCACACCGGCTATCACACACATTTGTCACTCCCTACACTAGGGCACTCACAGGCACTTATCTGTATATAGATGTACAGTCATGGTGGCAGGTTCACCAAATCTTTATGTAAACCTCCCCATATTTATAAAACATGGCTGGGCCATTGTAAATTTAGCACTTCTCCCTCTTTGTTTCCCCCAGGCACCCTCTTGGATTGTAAGCTCTTGCGAGCAGGGCCCTCACACCTTGTGTCTCACCTGTAAGTAGCTTTCACTGTGTAATGTCTGTTTTTTGTCTGTAATTATACCCTCTACATTGTAAAGTGCTGCGAAATATGTTGGCGCTATATAAATAAAGACTATTATTATTATTACCATATTCAGCCTATACTTCTACCACCAGATAGTTTAGTGGGTGGGCTGTGGTGTGAAAGCATGTAAGTTCTGTGTCTCTTTGTGCTCAATTTCTGTGTATTGATGTAATTCGTTGCTCTGTATCAGAGCTCTGAATTACCATAATTGTTGCGCGCGTTTCATGCTGATTGAACTATAAATATATGCTGAAATGCGCCCTGCAATTACACCCTGTAAAATTGTATTTTAGGTTTTTTTGTACAGTTTGTGTTCACACAGCGTTTTGTAGAGCATACTTTTGCATGCCACAAGACGCTGTGTATTTCTAATTTTATGCAGATCATTTTCTTCTTGTTGGGGACAAGTATGTGTAAAGTTTTGATTATAACTGTTTGTGTACAGCTGGTATGGATTTACTTTGCTATTTAGTCTTGTACAGTTATTGATAATTGATTGGTTATTGACCTATGTTTTGAAATGCATGCAGTAATGTGTTTAGAATAGTTGGATTGCATTTCGGATTTAGCGCTACTGCATTTTAAATTATTGTGTGCTATTGGAATGGATTTCATTAGCCATTTTGTCTTGTACAGTTTTACAGATTATTGATTGGTTATTGACCTAGGTTTTGAAATGCTTATAGTAATGTGTTTTGAATTTTTGGATTGCATGTTGGATTTAGCGCAATTGCATTTTATATTATTGTGTCTTGTAGTAATGGATTTCATTAGCTATTTTGTATTGTATAGTTATTGATTGGTTATTGACCTAGATAGGAATAGGAAGATAGGAATAATTTTAAATTAAAATTTTGTTTCCCTAATTCTTCATTGTCATCTTATATTTTAGGAAAGAATGGAACGACACAGAAGGAGAAAGTACTGGGTCCATCCTATAAACATGTTCAGAAACCAAAGGGGCCATATTGGCCAGCTTCATGCTGAACTCAGGAGGCATGCACATTTTTCCTTTCCACTAGACAGTACTACAGTCTACATTACATGTTATAAGTATTTTTTGCAGGTCTATGTGAAATGTTAACATAAAAAAAATATTGGACATTGTAGCATTGTGCTATGTTAACAACGTCTAAAATTTTTATTTTCCCCACAGCTTTCCTGTTAAATTCCTGAACTTTTTGCGAATGTCCTCGGAGGCCTTTGACCATTTGGTGCAAATTGTAGGACCATTTCTACAAAGGGAGGACACCACCATGAGGACATCCATCTCTCCAACGGAATGACTGCTGATTACGTTGCGGTAAGTAATATTCGCACCAATTTTTTTTAACTTGATTCGGTTGTAACTGCATCAAGCTTTTTTTGGCTGGAATCAGTTTGAACTGCTTCTCTCCCAAAAAGCCATACCATCTATTGCTTTACACACACTTTGCTGTAAGGTTTTTTTGGCTGGAATCAGTTTGAACTGCTTCTCGCCCAAAAAACATACATACAAATTGTTTTAATAGTTTTACCTAGACACTTTTTTTTTTTCTTTTACAGATTTCTTGCAACTGCGGAGAGTTGGTAAATGAACCATCTCCGGAATTGTGAGGTGCACATGCCACTTGATCTGGTAGCACTTGCAACCCATCACGATGCCTAGCCCAACCCGGGAGATTTGGTTACAGGTAGCAGCAGCCTTTCAATCTTTGGCTAAATTCCCAAACTGCCTAGGCGCCGTCGACGTTAAGCACATACATGTGCAGCAGCCACCGCGATCAGGATCCATGTACTTTACTTATAAAAAGTTTTTTTTTTTGTGGTCCTAATGGCGGTGGCTGATGCACAGTGTAAATTTGTTGCAATCAACGTCGGCGCCTATGGAAGTACGGGGACTTCTGGGCGCTGCTAAACTCGGAGTTTGGGAGACAACTGCTGCAAGACCAACAGACTCTACCCCCACCAAAAGCTCTTCCGGGTACCACACTTCCCATCCCCTTCGTCCTGGTAGGTGATGAAGCATTCCCATTGATGTGCAACCTGCTGCGGCCATACCCATGAAGGGGAATGGATGCCCGGAAGAGAGTTTTCAACGTGAGGCTGAGCCGGGCACGGCGCTTGGTGGAGTGTACCGTCGGGATCATGTGTAGCTAGTGGAGGGTCTTCATCACTGCAATTAGGCTGGATGAGCACACGGTGGATGGAGTCATCAAAGCTGCCTGTGTTCTCCATAACTATGTTCGGGACTATGATGGTCCCAACATAGAAGTGGAGACACAGGCAGGTTTTGGTGGCGCTCTATCCACCTGGGGCCTTGGCCGCCCATCCAGCCGAGGTGCAGCGGTGCGAGAAACCTTCAAAAGCTATTTTATGTCCCCCGAAGGTAGCGTGCTATGGCAATTTGACAGCCTCTAATCAGCACTTCTTCTGTGGGTGGATGACTCTCCTCCGGTCAAAGGCCTTCGGGGACCAGCTTGTGTATCCACCTTACTCCAGGCTGCATGGTGACCAAGCGGACTTCTGCTACTGCTGCACGGAGAACCATCAAACTCCTGCTGCATTCCAAAAAGCGGTCTTCTGTATGCTCGCATGGAGAACATGCATCTCCTGCTGCATTACACAAGCAGACTCTGCCAAATGCTGCCAACGACAACCGCAAACTCCTGCTGCATTCCCAACAAGCGGACTTCTGCTACTGCTGCACGGAGAACCATCAAACTCCTGCTAATGCTCCAGGCGGTTCCAGTGTACTCCACTGGTCCATAAATGCTTTTCACTATAAGAATTTATTGTTCTGTGTACTTAAATTAAATTGGGTTATGTTGAATGGAAATTTTTTTGTATTTTCCTTACTTATAATGTTATCTAGTTTAAATTTGCTGGTAGTGTGTGGGATTGTTAAACGTCTAGGGTGGCGCTGGAATAGTGATATGGAAAAAGAAGCCTCTGTCACTGTAGCCATGGGCAACCCATATAAAGTTTAAAATGAGTGTTGATCTTTGGTTTTGAAATTTAATTTGGATATGCAATAAAAATTATTTCCAGTGATTAAATACCCTAAAGTATAAAGAGAATCCTGGTCCATAAGTTTTTTGCCCCCTGGCTAGAGGACAGAAAAAGCTAGTGTCAGACCTGCTGTTTAAGCACTGTGTCCCTTATTCTGTAAGATGCTGCATGTTTTGTGTATTTAATGCTCAATTCTGCGTTTTCATGCAAGAAGAGTATTCGATGTGTCTCCTTCGAAGGAGTCAGTTTTTTTTCAAACCCCGCCCACCTCATAAATAAAATAACTGACAAAACCTTATTACTTTAAATAGGTAGAAACATCTGTAATACTGTCAGTGGGCGTGCTTGCCTTTTGGGGGGGTGGAGTGGGGTAACAACCTTCTCATGATAAGATTTTAAGGGGTAAATGCTCCTAAAAACTGCTGCCTCTTATTGAATAAGGGACACAGCACTGGAAACAGCAGGTCTGACACTAGCTTGTGCTGCCCTCAGCAAGGGGGGCACAACCTATGTGACAGGTTCCCTTTAAACATTTCTATAATTATAAACCAAAAAAACATTTGCATACCCAAATTTAAATTCACGATTATACAAGAATGTACACTACAGTTTAAAGAAGAGTCAACATATATAAAAAAACACAAAGACAGAATAAACGATTCAATAACTCCCATTTATTTAACAAATCCCCCCCAAAAAAACCTTCCTACCCACCCATAACAAAATTCCCCAAAGTCTTTAAACAAAAAAATTAAACTTTGTACAAAAAGCCGTACTACGCACCGCCCAAACAAAAAACTTAATTAAAATAAAAGGGTGGGGAATCACGGGACGGGTCAGACGTGGGTGGTAGTGGGGTTTGCAGGTCTGTGGGTTGGGTGGGTGGCACTGGTGGGGGCTGTGGTGGGCGGAAAGGTCTCAAAGGCTGCACGGATGAGTCCGAGGATTGCGTCAATTGTTCGTTGGGAGGAGAGCCGGTTCCCTGGAGACGCAGTACCACCGCATGCAGTGGTACATGTCCCCGACATCGGGCAGGGGGTGGCTGGAGGCGTAGACTGCCACCATGGTCTGATAGAATGCCATCATGTGATCTTGTGCATCAGTGGATTGCAGAAGGCGGCAGCGTTCTGCAATCCCCAAAAAATAATTGCTGATGTGATCACGACCAGCGACCCGCTCTGCTAGGGAAGCAAGCTCGCGATGTAGGGTTGAGGTTGCTTCCCTAGGAGAGCGGGTTCTACGTCTCCGTCTGTGATCAGGAACTGAGGTGGAAGCGGTGCAGACAGGGGGAGTGGCGGGACGCATGCTGGTGGGGGTGGGCCCGAGGGGGTCAGCAGCCACAGTTGCAGCCTCAGATGTTGCAGTAGCTGCAGCTGTGCAGGTAGAGGCCACTGCCCCCCGATACACTTGAGTGTAGATATCAGAACCCACCCCTGGGAATCCCGCCAGATGTTGCGCCTCCCCCTCCGTAGCGCCGCTGGACTGGCTGAATGGCCGTTCCCTCTCCCCCAGCTGATGTTCCTCCTGGCCGAGCTGAGCACTAGGCTGCTCCAGTGGGGCTACGTTTCCCGATGTTCTGAAATAAAGAGAAAACAAAATTAGTGTTCTGTATTTACGGAATTGTTTACATTCACTTTGTGATTGGTGGAGGTCCGACCTCCGGGACCCCCACTGGTACCTAGCATGAAGTGCTCACCGAACTCTGTACTGTTCACGTAATTTTACAAAAAGAGTCTGGAATCCTCTGGCTGTTTTCAAGACTCTCGAAGGATGCAAAATCAAACATTCAATGTATTTCGTAATAGTCTACATTTACCTTTGCCTACATGTTAAAAGCCCACCAAATTGGAGAGCATAGCATTATAAATAGTATTGTTTTAAAATGAAAAAGCATGTATAAAAAAAAAAATGTATTAAAAAAACAGAAAAAAACTTTCGGCCCGGAGAGTTTCGTTGGGAACGGTGGTAAATTCAGCTACATGCTTGAGAACGCGGATGGATGGTACGTACCTTGGGGGGAGAGGATCCACTTGGCGCCTCCTTCCGCGTCCAGCGGACAAACCGGTCCCGCACCGACTTCCAACGGTTCCTCACGTCCTGGTCTGAAAAAGAAATACATTTTATGATCCAAAAATGTACTAATATTTTCTGTGAGTAGGGAATGTTCACACGGCATGTTCTGTCCGTGTGAACATACGGTTTAGCAATGTGTGTCCAGATCCATCTGAACAGATCGTCACCCGCGTAGAGCATTTAGTACTGTGCTGTAAAGAAGGCATTCGTAGCCTGCACACGACAGATCGCCAAAACCTGCTCGCTTTGTGCCGGACCAATGCAACTTTTTGATCCACCTCAGTAATTTAATGTTAATTTTTGGGGTGGATCAAAAAGTCTGACAAACCAAGCGCAAAGCAAACACATATCGGCAAACAGTCGGGTGCGTGGCGATGCATGTCTTAACACACTACTAATTGGGCAATGCCTGTCTGCATCTTTTCAGACAGAAGCAAGCACACATTGCTAAAATGTATGTGCACAGGGACTTGACATGCAATTCTTTTAAATAAGGACCCGAGCTGCGCTATTGAAACACACAGCCGCGTCCTCATCTGATCGCCGCTGGCGTGTGTCGGACATAAGGGGACAGCAGTGATATATCACTGTAATTGTTTAGATCTAGTTTGGGGACGACAGTGCGGGACCCCATGGACGGATCTTAAAAGCACATTGTAATCGGAATGTAAACTCGTGTTGAAACACGTCCTTAATATCTACAAGGAAGGAGGAAGAGACAGGGGGTGAGGGCAGACTTGTTGTGGGGGGTTTAGAGGGTACAGCAGGGTTATTGTTGATTTTTAGGCTCATGAAGCAGATGGGTTTTCAGGTTTTGCTCTGAAGGCTGATGAAAGTGGTGGAGAGTTCTGAATGTGTTGGGGCAGTGACTTACCAGAGTGTGGGGGGGGAAGCGCTGAGAGTATGGCCCATAGTTATAGGGCGACATCTATGAATTCACCTTCTCCATTTTTTACCGTATATTGCCGGTTCTATAGATGTTTGAACAGGTGTACGGCCAAACTTGGTGCAATGTGCGCCTGACAGCACATTTTAATGCTCCCAAGTTTGGTGCAATACACCCTATGCACCATACAAAGTTTGACACTATTTACACTTTGCACCATACATGTTTAGACCCAGTACACTCTATGCACATACAAAGTTTGGCCCATTACACTCTATGCACCACTCAAGTCTGGGCCCATTACACACTCTTTGTACCATACCAAAGTTTGGCCAGATTACAATCTATTCACAATACAAAGTTTGGCACATTACACTCTATGCCATACAAAGTTTGGCACATTTACACTCTATGCAACACATACTAAGTTTTTCGCCATTAAACCCTCTATGCACCATACAAAGTTGGCCTATTACACTATACTGCCACCTATACAAAGTTTGGCCCATTAAACTCTATGCAACCATACATAGTTTGGCCACATTACACTCTTGATCCATTAACAAGTTTGGCCATTACAATCTATACACCATACAAAAGTTTGGCCTATTTCACTCTATGCAATATACTAAAGTTTGGGACCCTTTTACACTCCTATGCACACATACAAAGTTTGGCCCATTAACTCTATGCACCATATCAAAGTTTTGCCATTACCGACCATTATGACCATCATACAAGTTTTGGCACAATTACAACTCTATCGAACCAATACAAGTTTGGCCATTACACTTATGCACCCCATACAAAGTTTGGCCAGTCACTCTATGCACCATACATAAAGTTTCGGCACATTAACTCTATGCACCATACAAAGTTTGGCCCATTACACCCTATGCCCACATATAAAGTTTGGCCCATTACACCCTATGCCCCATTACATAAGTTTGGCCCATTACACTCTATCGCTCCCTACAAAAGTTTGGCACCCAAATTACACTCTATGCTGTAACGTCAAGGGAGGTGCAGGAAGAGCTTAAAACTGGGAACCCAGACACTGTCCCTGCCTACTTGACGTGCTGCCATAGGCGGCCTGACGGCAAACTGGGCGGTCAGTCCCTGCGCTGCTAAAGTGCTGGGGCTTCTGAAGGAAGAATAGTCAAAACAGTCCAGAGTCAATATCAAATAGGAACGCCAAAGCCACAAAGCAGAACCAGAGGAATAAACGTAACTAAGCCGAGGTCAAAGCCAAACCAGAAGCAAAGCACAAAATCAGGAGACAAGCCGAAGTAGCGAGAACAACGCCGAGGTCAGGTTGTATACTGGTTAGCAAACAACAACACAAAGAACAAGAACCACAAGGTAGCCAGGAATATCAAAGGCGCAGAGTCAGCTTTCAGGGAGTTTAAATGGGATTCCTGGATTTACCGCCCCTGGCAGATGATTGGTGCGGCCTCCGGGTCCTTCCCATTGGCTGGTGCACTCGCCCCCTGTCAGGACGACGAGTGGCTGGGCGGTCTGTCACTCATCAGAAGCTGTCAGCAAGCAAGTGTATCAGGGAGGGAGCGCCATCAGCTGTTGCAGCCCTGTCTGCAGTCTGAGCACAGTTAGCCCTGACAGCTTATCCCCCATTTGTAGGAGGGGGGGCCACTGACACCTTCCTGATCAGGGTTCTACACTACCGCCATACTATGCGAACTGGAGAAGGAGGCCTAGAGAGGCGGAGTCACAGGCTTGTTATACCTCTTACGAGTGAGGCACGACGGGCACCGTTATGATACAGAGCGAGATGGTAATTTCAGCCATAAGCACCGGGTTAACCACCCCTGATCCACATATGGAGTTCAGGGTACAGGTGGAGGGCATTAGTTCACACCGGTAGGATCGAAGTTCTGGGAACCTTAGCACGAGCTCGACTTCACAAGATGCAGCATTGGTCTTCAACGCTGGCCACCACCGCTTCAGGATAGAAAATCTAGCCTGCAAATCAGTATTGCCCAGCATGGTAAGGAGACATCTGCAAAACACCGTTGTCCCCACCTGACTAATTTCCCTGAAATTCACAGTCAAACAATGGGTTATGTTTTCTGAAGCCAGCGGCAGCCCCCAACACCACATCAGCGGGGCAGCCCTCTCCAGACGAATAGAATACACTTTTCAGTATGTATGGATCCGACCTCCATCTCTCAGCTCAGGAGTCAATGTTGGAATTGTGCCCCGGAGTGTGGAGTGGAGTCAATAGCACAGCCCGCAGCGAGTCTGATATTAGCGGTTCTCACATGTAGGCCCAGACGTTGGCGAAGAGCTAAACAAAATTAGAAGCTGATCCAGAATCCAACAAACGCACTCCCAGAACCGGACCAGCGACAAGTATGAAATTCTTAACTGGTAGCAGCAATTATTGATACAATAGGAAATTACCTGCTCGACTAGGTGATCCTACTGCTGACCACCTAGGCAGTTGGAGTTTTCACGGACCTGGTATTCCGTTTGGAGCATTCCACGAATTTCTGTGTCCATTTCTTCACCACAGTAGAAGCACAAACCCCTGTGATGCGACGAGTAGTCCTTCACGGTCACTAGCCGCAGTGACAGAAAAAGCCCCTACTTGCATGGGCTCCTCTGGGTTATTCGTCGGAAACTACAGGTGTAGGGGTGGTGACCCATGGTGTGGGACCACCAGGGGGGTAAACTTTTCTTGCCGTCTTCCCCTAAAACGTCGTCAGACGAGGCAAGGCCAGTGCCACTGGCATCATCTAAGTACCAGGGGGTAGCTAAGCACCAATAATCTTCACATGGTCAGCATAACCATAATCTAAACTGGCATATGAGAGCTGCGTCGTTCACCCAGAACGGGAAACGCAGCAGCGCGAAGAACATTCGGAGCAAATCTCACCTCCCACAGTCTTTCACCCTGCTCAAGGTGGTCAGTGAGCCTCAGCCATATCTGGGTAATTAAAGAGTAACCCTAAAGCGGCAAAGAAACCTGTCCACATAAGCAGTAACAGGGGAGTCATGCGGTAACGAAAAATTGCCAACTCCTGGGGAGACCTGCAGTAAGGACGTAAACAATTCCCACCTTTCGTTCCACCATCCCTGAGGTAAGTGGGCGGGCATGAAATACAGGCGAAACCTATCTAAATTCCACAAAAGGCCTTCCAGTTACCTGCAAAACCTGTCAGGCAACTGGTATTAAGGGGTTCCACAGGGAGGGGGGAAGGTAATGCAGGGACAATCTGAATTGAGCGTAGATTTCCTGCTGTTCTACCCTCAGCGCCAGATCCTGGAATAGCTGCGGTTAGCCCCTGCATCTGCTCTACCAGAGCTGTCACGGGTGTTCCATAGTCGAGGTTAGAGCGTAACGGTTTTCGGCCTGTGCCTGTGAAGAATGTTCACATCAAGGGTGGTGCAGTGAGCCCTAACTGGAAACACAGCCCACTGTCCCTGCTACATGAGGTTGCTGCCAAGCGGCTGACGGAAACTGGGCGACAGTCCCTGCGCTGCTAAATTTCTGGGGGGCCGTGAGAAGCAAGAAATTGGTCAAATAAAAGGTCATGGTCAATATCAATTAGGATCGCCAAAGCCACAAAATCAGAACCAGAGGGATATAAACGTAAAACAAGACAGGAGGTCAAAAGCTCCAAACGGAAGCAAAGCACAAAATCAGGAGGACAAAGCGGACGTCAGGGAAAACAAGCCGAGGTCAGGTATCTGGTTAGCAAAACAACAACATCAAAGAACAAGAACCACAAGGTAGCCGGAATTCACAGGGCGCTGCAAGTCAGCTTTCAGGGAGGTTTAAATGGGATTCACTGGATACCGCCCTTCAGCTTGATGGAGCGGGCCTCGGGTCCTCCCACTGGGCTGGTGCACTCGCCCCTGGTTCAGGAGTGGCTGGGAGATTCTGTCACTCCCACAGAGCTGTCAGCTGCAAGTGTATCAGGGAGGGAGCGCACATCAGCTGTTGCAGCCTGTCTGCAGTCTGAGCACAGCTTAGCCCTGACAATGCCCATACACATTTTGGCCCATTACACTCTATGCACCCTACAAAGTTTGTCCCATTACACTTTATGCACCCTACAAAGTTTGGCCCATTACACCTATGCACCATACAAAAGTTTTGGCACATTACACTCTAAATTGAACATACAAAGTTTGGAACATTACCACTCTATGCACCTAAAAAGTTTGGCCCATTATACTTTATGAACCATACAAAGTTTGGGCCCCATTACATCTATGCACATACAAAGTTTGGCCAATACTCTCCATGCACCATACAATGTTTGGCCCATTACCACTCTTGGCACCATGCAAAGTTGGCCCATTACATTCTATGCTCCCTACAAAGTTTGGCCATTTACACTCTATGCACCATAACCTAAGCATTGGACTCCAATTACACCTATAGGCACCATACAAAGTTTTGGCCCATTACACTCTATGCCACCATTTACAAAGTTTTGTCCCATTACACTCTATGGACCCTACCAAAGTTCCGCCCATTACACTCTATGCACCATACAAAGTTTGGCCCATTACCACTCATATTCACCCATACAAAGTTTGGCCCCCCCTTACACTCTATGCACTATACAAAGTTTGGGCCCATTACACTCTATGCTCCCTACAAAGTTTGGCCCATTACACTCTCATGCACATCACAAAGCTTGGCCCAATTACAACCATAATGCACCATACAAAGTTTTGGCCCATTACACTCTATGCACCTCATACAATAGTTTTGGGTCCCATTAACTCTATGAAAACTCCTACAAGTTCCGCCCATTTTGCACTCTATGGACCATACAAAAGTCTGGGCCCATTACACTCTTTGCACCATACAAAGTTTGGCCCCATTACTCACTCTATGCACTATACAAAGTTTGGCCCATTACCAATCTATGCATTATACAAGATGGCCCATTACACACCTGATGCACCATAACAAAAGTTGTGGTGGGCATTACACTCTATGCACTATACAAAAGTTTTGGCGCATTAACTCTATGCACCCTAAAAGTTTGGCGCATTACACTCTATGCCCTTGCAAAGTTCGGCGCATTAAACTCTATGCCACTATTACAAAGTTTGCCCATTAAACCTATGAACACTAACAAAGTTTTCGGCCCATTACACTCTATGCAATTTACAAAGTTTGGCCCCATTACACTCTATGCACCATACAACGTTTGGATCATTACACCCTATGCACCATACAAAGTTTGGACATTACACCTATTGACACCATACAAGTTTGGCCCAATTACACACCTATGCACCATTACAAAGTTTGGCCCATTACACCCTATGCTCAATACAAAGTTTGGACCCCATTTTACACTCTATGCAACCTACAAAGGTTTGGCCCATTTCATTCTATGCACTATACTAAGTTTTGGCCCATGACCAACCTATGCACCATACAAAGTTTGGCCAATACATTCTATGCACATACAAAGTTTTGCCCATTAAACTTCTATGCACCCTAAAAGTTTCGGCCCATTAACTCTCATGCACTATACAAAGTTTGGCCCATTACACTCTATGCATTATACAAAGTTTGGCCCATTACACCCTATGCACCATACAAAGTTTGGCGCATTACACTCTATGCACCATAAAAAGTTTTGCACATACACACTATGCAATATACAAAGTTTGGCCCATTAACTCTATGCACCCATACAAAGTTTGGCCCATTACAATATATGCACCATACAAAGTATGGGCCCATTACACTATATGCACCCTACAAAGTTTTGGCGCTTTGACACCCTATGCAACATTACAAAGTTTGGCCCATTACCTCTATGCACCATACAAAGTTTGGCCAATTTCACCTATGCACCATTACCAAAAGTTCGGCCCATTACACTTATGCACCCATACAAAGTTTGGCCCAATTATCACTCTATTGCACCCAATACAAAGTTTGGCCCCATTTTTACACTCTATGACACTATACAAAGTTTGGTGAATTACACCCTAGCAACACAACAAAAGTTTGGCCATTACAACTTATGCACCATACAAAAGTTGGCCCATTACCTGCTATGCAATATACAAATGTTTGGTGAATTACACCTAAGCACCACACAAAAGTTTGGCCCCCATTACACTCTATGCACCACACAAAGTTTGGCCCATTACACCTCTATCATCCATACAAAAGTTTGGCCCAATACACTCTATGCACCATACAAAGTTTGGCCCATTACACTTTATGACTCCATCAAAGTTTGGCCCATTACACTCTATGCACCTACAAAGTTCGGCCCATTACACACTATGCAACTACAAATAAAGTTTGGCCTATTAACTCTATGCACCCTACAAAGTTCGGCCCATTACACTCTATGCACCCTACAAAGTTCGGCCCATTACACTCTATGCACCCTATAAAAGTTTGGCCACATTACCACTATTTGAACCCTACAAAGTTTGGCCCATTATACTCTATGCACGATACAACGTTTGGCCCATTACTCTCTATGCACCATACAAAGTTTGGCCCATTATACTCTATGCACCCTACAAAGTTCGGCCTATTACACCCTATGCACTATACAAAGTTTGGCACATTACACTCTATGCACCATACAAAGTTAGGCCCATTACACTCTCTGCACAATACAAAGTTCGGCCTATTAACACCCTAATGCAATATACTAAGTTAGGACCATTTTCACTCTTCGCACATACAAAGTTAGGCAAATTACACTCTATGCATTATACAAAGTATGGCACATTACACACTATGCACCATACAAAGTTAGGCACATTACACTCTATGCACCATGCAAAGTTAGGCACATTACACTCTTTGCTCATACAAAGTTTTGGCCCATTACACCCTATGCACCTATAAAAGTTTTGGCCATTACACCCTATGCACTATAAAACGTTAGGACATTACACCCCTATGCACATACAAAAGTTTGGGCCCATTACACTCTATGACAACTATACAATAGTTAGGCACATTACACCCTATGGCACTATACAAAGTTTGGCACATTACCACTCTATGCACATACAAAGGTTGGCCCATTACAACTTATGCACTATACAAAGTTTAGGGCACATTACCACTATATGCACCTACAAGTTTGGCCCATTACACTCTATGCACTATACAACAGTTTGGCACATTTAACTCTATGCACCATACAAAGTTTGGCCCATTACACCCTATGCACCATACAAAGTTAGGCACATTACACCCTATGCACTATACAAAGTTAGGCACATTACACTCTATGCACTATACATAGTTTGGCCCATTACACTCTAGGCACCATACAAAGTTTGCTCCATTACACTCTATGCACACATACAAGTTTGGCCCCATTTACAATCTTGAGCACCATACAAAAGTTTGCTCCTTACCACTCTATGCCCATACAAAGTTTTGGCCCATTACACTTACTGCAACTATACAAAGTTTTGACCCATTACACTCTATGCACCACACAAAGTTTGGCCCATTTACTCCTCTATGCACCCTACAAAAGTTTTCGGCCATTCACTCTATGCAATATACAAAGTTTGGCCCATTACACTCTATGACCCATTACAAAGTTTTGGCCATCCATTAACTCTATGCACTATACAAAGAGTTGACCCCATTACTCACTCTATGCACCCTACAAAGTTGGCCCCCCCAATTACACTCTATGCACTATACAAAGCTTTGGCCCGTTTACACTCTTTGCACTATACAAAGTTTGGTTTGCATTACACTCTATGCATCTATACAAAGTTTGGCCCATTACACTCTATGCACTTTTACCTAATTGTTTGGCCCCATTAAACACTATGCTACCATACAAAGTTTGGTGCTTTACAATCTATGCACAATACAAGTTTGGCCAATTAACTCTATGCACTATACAAAGTTTGATCCCATTAACTCTATGCAACCTACAAAGTTTGGCCCATTTACATCTATGACCACTTCAAAGTTTGGCCCATTACACTCTATGCAACCCATACAAAGGTTGGCTATTACACTCTATGCACCCTACAAGTTTGGCACTTTACACCTATGAATATACAAAGTTTGGCCCCATTTTACACTCTATGCACCCTACCAAAGTTTGACATTACACTCTATTGAACCTATTACAAAGTTTGGATGCATTAAACTTCATATGCACTATACAAAGTTTGAGCGCATTCACCCTATGAACTATACTAAGTTTGGCCACATTACACTCTATGCACCATACAAAGTTCGGCCCACCCATTTACACTCTATGCACCCATACAAAGTTTGGACCATTAACATCTCCTATGCACTTATACAAAGTCTTGTTAAATACACCATATGACACCATACATAGTGTTTGGGCAACATTTTCACTATATGCAACACTACAAGTTCGGCCCATTTATCACATATGCACCATACATAGTTTGGCCAATTATATACTCTATGCCTCCTTAACTTGTTGGGTCCCTTTACACTCTTTGCAACCATACTTTGTATTGGACCATTACTACTCTATGGCTCCTTATCTTCTGTTTGACAATTTCTCCTCTATGATCCATTACAAAGTTGGGCCCATTACTACTTATGGCTCCTTACAATAGTTTGGCCCATTTACACTCTATTGCACAATACCAAAAGTTTGGCCCAGTACACTCTATGTCACCTTAACTAAGTTTGGACCATTACTCTCTATTCACCATACAAAGTCGCTGGCGCATTACACCCTATTGAACCATACAAAGTTTGGCCAATTTAACACTTATTGCTCCTTACAAGTTTGGCCATTTACTCTCTATGCACTATACAAAGTTTGGGCATTACACTCTATGCCCCATACAAAGTTTGGCAATTACATTCTATGCACCTTACAAAGTTTGGCCCATTTCACTCTATGCTCTATTACAAAGTTTCCGGCGCATGACAACTCTTATGCACACTTACATTTTTCTGGCACATTACACGCTATGCACCATATAAAGTTATAGCACATTACACTCTTGACACCATACAAAGTTTGGCCCATTACACTTTGCACCATACAAAGTTTGGGCACCCATTACGCCCTATGAACATACAAAGTTTGGCCTTACGCACTATGCAACATACAAAGTTTGGGCCCATTACGCCCTATGCACATACAAGTTTGGCCAATTACACTCTATGCACCCTACAAAGTGTATTGGCCCATTAACTATATGACACCTTACAAAGTTTGGCCCATTACTAATCTATGCCAATCCCTACAAAGTTTGGCTATTCTCTCTATGCACCTTACAAAGTTTGTCCCCATTAAACTCTATGCACCATACAAAGTTTGGCCCCATTACACTCTATGCAGCATACAAAAGTTTGGCACATTTTACACTCTATTCACCCTACAAAGTTTGGCACATTAACTCTATGCCCATACAAAGTTTGCCCATTCCCCATTACACTCTATGCACAAATACAAAGTTTGACATTACATTCTATGCACCATACCAAGTTTGGCCAATTACACTCTTCTGCTCCCATACAAAAGATTTGGCCAATTTACACCCTATGCTCCTTACCAATGTTTGGCCCCATTACACTCTATGCACCCTACAATGTTCGGCCAATTACACTTCTATGCACCATACAAAGTTTGGACAATTACTCTCTAGCACCATAAAAAGTTTGACCATGACACTACCTATGCACTCATACAACAGTTTGGCCCATTACCACTCTCTGCAACCATACTAAGTTTGGCCCATTACATCTATGCACCATACAAAGTTTGGCCCATTTTCACTCTATGCACCTTCAAAAAGTTTGGTATTACACTCAGCACCATTAAGTTTGGCGCATTACACCCTATGCTCCTTTACAAAGTGTTGCCCATTACACACTATGCACCATTACAATGTTTGGCCCCATACACTTATGCACTATACAAAGTTTGGCGCATACACTCTATGCACACATACAAAGTTTGGCCAATATACATTCTATGCACCTTTACAAATTTTGGCCTATTACACTCTCTACACCCTACATAGTTTGGCCCATACACTATATGCACCATAACAAGTTTTCTGCACATTTAAACTCATGCACCTTACAAGTTTGGACCATTACCACTCTATGCAACATAAATAGTTTGGCCCTTTACGCCCTATGCACCATACAAAGTTTGTCCCATTACGCCCTATGCACCATTACACAAGTATGGCCCATTAGCCCTATGCACAATTATAAACGTTTGGCCCATTACATCTATGCACCCTACAAATTTTGCAATTACACTCTATGCACCACTACAAAGTTTGGCCCATTACACTCAATGCACCAAACAAAGTTTGGCCCATTACACTTTTGCTCCATACAAAGATTGGCCCATTACACTCTATCCACACTACTAAGTTTGGACACATTACACTTAGCACATACAAAGTTTGGCCCATTCATCTCTATGCACCCTACAAAGTTTGGCCAATAACACTATGCACCCTACAAAAGTTTGTCCCATTACAATCTATGCAACATACAAATTTTGGCCCATACACTCTATGCACCATACAAAGTTTGGGCCCATTTACACTCTATGCAGCTTTCAAAGTTTGGCACATTACACTATATGCACCCTACAAAGGTTGGCCCACATACACTCTATGAAACAATACATAGTTAGGCCCATTTAAACTCTATGCACCATACAATGTTTTGGCCATTTCATTCTATGCACCCTTACAAGTTTGGCCCAATACATTCTATGCACCCTAAAATGTTTGGCCCATTACACTCTATGCCCCATACAAAGTATGGCCCATTACACTCTATGCCCCTTTACAAAGTTTGGCCCATTACTCTCCATGCACCAAACAAAGTTTGGCCCATTAAATCTATGCACCCATACAAAGTTTGGCCATTACCACTCTTTGCACCATACAAAGGTTTGGCCCAATACACTCAATGCACCCTACAAAGTTAGGCCCATTACCACTCTATGCACCATACAAAGTTTGGCCCATTACATCTATGCACTATACAAAGTTTGAACCATTACACTCTATGCACCCATACAAAATTTGGCCCATTACACTTATGGCCTTCATCACAAGTTTGGACCACATTTACACTTTAAATGCACCATACAATGGTTGGACCTATTACCACTCTATGCACCCTACAAAGTTCTGGCACATTACACCTATGCACTATACAAAGTTTGGCCAATTACATCTATGGCAACCCATACAAAGTTTGGAGCCCTTTACACCTATGCTACTATACAAAGTTTGGTCGTTATACACTCTATTGCCACCATACAAAGTTTGGCGCCATTACACACCTATGCAATATACAAAGTTTGGACCCATTACACTATATTGCAGACCTACAAAGTTACTGCCATTACACTCTAATGCACCATACAAAGTTTTGGCCCATTACACTCTATGCACTATACAAAGTTTGGTACATTCACACCTATGCACCATACAAAAGTTTGGCCCTTTTCACTCTATGCACCCTACAAAGATCGGCCCTTTACCACTCTCATGCACCATAAAAAGTTTGGCCTTTACTCTCTATGCCCATACAAATGTTTGTGGCCATTAACTCTATGCACCATACTCAAAGTTTGGCCCATTACAACTCTATGCACCCTACAAAAGTTTGGCCCATTACAATCTATGCACCATACAAAGTTTGGCCATTACACTCTATGCCACCTATAAAAAGTCTAGGCCAACAATTACCACCCTATGCACTATACAAAGTTATTGCACATTTCTCCCTATGCACATATACAAAGTTTAGGCACATTACATCCATATGCACGCTATACAAAGTTCAGGCACATTACACTTCTAATGGGCCACCATACAAAGTTTGGTGCTCATTACACTCTATAGCACCACATACATAGTTTGTCCCATTACAACTCTACTGCACAATACAAGTTTTGCCTCCATTACACTCTATTCCAACCATACAAAGTTTGGCCCATTCACTCTATGCACCATACAAAGTTTGCTTCCATTACACTCTATGCCCATACAAAGTGTTGGAACACATTACACTCTATGCACTATACAAAGTTGCACCATTAACTCTATGCACCCTACAAAGTCTTGGACCCATTACACACTCTTTGCCTATTACTCAACGTTTGGCCACTTATCCACTCTATGCACTATACAAAGGTTGACCCATTAACACTCTATGCACCCTACAAAGTTTGGGCCCATTACACTCTAGTGCACTATACAAGTTTGGCCCATTAACAACCTAATGCTACTATACAAAAGTTTGGTTGCATTACACTTATGCACTTATACCATAAGTCTTGGCCCATTACCACTCTTTGCACCACTACGACTAGTTTGCCCATTAACACTTATGACTATAACAAAGTTTGACCCCATTAACTCTATGCACCACTACAAAGTTTGGGCCCATTACACTCTATGCACCCTACAAAGTTTGGCACCATTACACTATATGCCACCAATACAAAGGTTGGCTATTTCACTCTATGAACCCTTCAAAGTTTGCACATTACACCTATGCATATACAAAGTTTTGGCCCATTTACACTCAGGCAACCTACAAAAGTTTGGCCCATTACACTCGCCATGCACTATAACAAAGTTTGGTGCATTACACTCTATGCAATATACAAAGTTTGGCGCATTACACCCTATGCCACTATACAAAGTTTGGCCCATTAAACTATAGCACCTACAAGTTCGGCCCATTACACTCTATGCTCACCTACAAAGTTTGGCCCATTACAATCTATGCACTATATCAAAGTTTGTTACATTACACCCTATGCACCATACAAGTTTGGCCCATATACACTCTATGCACCTACAAAGTTCGGGCCCATTACACTCTATGCACCATACAAAGTTGGCCAATTTACTCTCTATAGCACCCATACAAAGTTTGACACATTACACCTTCTATGCACCCTACAAAGTTTGGCTCCATTACACTCTTTGCACCATACAAAGTTTGCCCACCCATTACACTCTATGCACATACTACTAGTTTGGGCCCATTTACACTCTTGCACCATACAAAGTTTTGGCCCTATTACACTTATGCACCATACAAGTTTGGGCCATTACCACCTATATGCACATACAAAGTTTGGGCCATTACACTTAGCACCATACAAAGTATGGCCCATTACACTCATGCACCCTACTAAAAAGTTTGGCCCATTACAATCTATGCCCAGACAAAGTTTGGCGAATTACACCCTATGCACATACATAAGGTTTGGCCCAATATACACACTATGCACCATACCTAAGTTGGCGCCCATTACACTCTATGCACTATACAAAGTTTGGGGCATTACACTCTATGCACCATACAAAGTTTGGCCCAATACATTCTATGCACCTTACAAAGTTTGGCCCATTACACTCTATGCACTATACAAAGTTTGGCGCATTACACTCTATGCACCATACAAATTTAGGCACATTACACTCTATGCACCATCAAAAGTTTGGACCATTAAACTCTATGCACCATACAAAGTTTGGCCCTTACGCCCCTATGCACCTTAACAAAGTATGGCCCATTTACGCCTAGCACCTAACAAATGTTTGGCATTACACGCCCTATGCACCATACAAAGTTTGGCCCATTACACTCTATGCACCCTACAAATTTCTGCACATTACACGCTATGCACCATATAAAGTTCTGCACATTGCACTCTATGCACCATACAAAGTTTGGCCCATTACACTCTATGCACCCTACAAAGTTTGGCCCATTACACTCTATGCCATACAAGTTTGGCCCTTTACACTCTATGCACTCCTACAAAAGTTTGGCCCATTACTCTCTATGCACCATACAATGTCTTGGCCCTTAACTCTATGCTACCATACAAAGTTTGGCCCATTACACTCTATGCAGCATAAAAAGTTTGGCACAGTACACTCATGCAACCTTACAAAGTTTGGCACTTTACACTTAGCTCCATACAAAGTTTGGCCCATTACACTATATGCACCATACCAAAGTTTGGCCCATTACATTCTATGCACCATACAAAGTTTGGCCAATTACACTCTCTGCCATCCAATACAAAGTGGCCACTTTCAACCTATGCACATTAAAAAGTTTGGCCCATTTACACTCTATGCACCTACATAGTTAGGCCCATTACAATCTTTGCACCATACAAAGTAGATGGCCAATTACTCTCTCTGCACCATACAAAGTTTGACCCATTACAATCTATGCCACCATACAAAGTTTGCCCATTACACTCTATGCTACCCATATCAAAGTTTGGCCCATTACACTCTTGCACCCATTACAACTGTGTGAGGCATTAACTCTATGCACCATAAAAAGTTTGGCCCTATTACACTCTATGCACATACAAAAGTTTGGTGCATTACACCCTATGCACCATACAAAGTTTGGCCATTACCACATATGCCACCATACAAAGTTTGGCCATTACAATTAATGCACTATCAAAAGTTTGGCGCATTACACTCTATGCACATACAAAGTTTGGCCAATACATTCTATGCTCCTTACAAAGTTTGGCCCTTTACAATCTATGCACCATACAAAAGTTCTGCACATTACACTCTAGGCACCATTCAAAGTTTGGCCCATTACACTCTAGGCACCATTCAAAGTTTTCTTCCCCCCCGCCCCCCCCCCCCCCCCCCCCCCCCCCCTCCCCCCCCCTAGCCCATTAAGCCATATGCACCATACAAGTTTGGCCCATTACGCCCTATGCACCATACAAAGTTAGGCCCATTACGCACTATGCACCATACAAAGTTTGGCCCATAACACACTCTGCACCATACAAAATTTCTTGCACATTAACTACTATGCACCATACAAAGTTTGGCCCATTACACTCTATGCACCCTACAAGTTTGTCCCATTACACTCTATGCCACATACAAAGTTTGGCCCATTACACTCTATCACCCTACAAAAGTTTGGCACATTACACTTATGCACCATACTAAGTTTGGCATTACAACTCATATTGAACCCTACAAAGTTTGGCCAATACACTCTAAGCACCTACAAAGTTTGTCCCATTACACTCTATGCACCATACAAAGGTTTGGCCCATTACACTCTATTGCAGCATAACATAAAAGTTTGGCACATTACACTCTATGCCACCCTACAAAGTTTGGCGCATTACAATCTATGCACCATACAAAGTTTGGCCCATTACACTCTATGCCCATACAAAGTTTGGCCCATTACATTCTTGCACCATACAAGGTTTGGCCCACTTTACACTCTCTGCACCATACAAAGTTTGGCACATTACACTCTAGCACTTTCAAAATTTTGCCCCTTACACCTATGCACCTACAAATTTTGGCCCCATTACACTCTATCACCCTAAAAGTTTGGCCCATTA